>CM067318.1:40933336-41248598 GCA_034231615.1 Meghimatium bilineatum | reverse complement strand
AATTCGAAGAATGTTAGCCATTACGTGGACAGCAAAGATTACTAATGAAGAATGTCTTAGAAGGATGGATGTGAAAAGATGCATTATTGATAATATAAGACAGTCATCATTTGTTGGGCACATAATGAGAAGAGGAGGTATTGAGAATATAGTGACACCAGGAAAGATAGAAGGGAAAATATTAAAGGAAAGACCGAAAGAAAAGATATTAGACTAAATGGCTTCGATTGGCGACACCAACAGATATGATGACATATATGGGAGATCGATGTACATGGAGAAATATGATCGACAACGCCATTCGGCACGGCACATGATGATGAAGCTGAGGGATAGGAGAAATAAAAAATCAACATAAAGTGAGAGGGTATAAGAAGAAAAGTAAAAGAAAACATGTACAACAAGATAAGTGGGAAAAATACAAGAGCCGGGTATTATAGAGAAATACTGACGGAGATACATGAAAGATGGATCTTGAAATCGACTTAGCGGGCTAATGAAAATAACTTGTCGGGCACGACTGGCCCGCGAGCCGTACTCATCAACTCTTGCTCTAGATCAAAATTATAATCAGTAATGACCTGAATTAAAATTCATCTTTTTTTTATTCAAATATGTCCGAGTTCGCTTCGGGTCTCTTGTTCCGGGCTCTGTCTACAAGACTTTCAATCGAGGGCTCCCTTGAACCGCGCAGAGTTGTGAGAGCAATAATCACATCCAAACCTATCCTACACCAGAGCCTCAACAGTGACAAAGGTATGCTGTGTTGATATTGGTTCCCTAGAGGACGTGCAGCTTGCGTGGGAGTGATAGCGTGGGCGGGTGAGCAGGACAATAAAATTAATGATTGAGCAAGCATAACAAAAGATTGGATGGGAAGATGAAATGAAATGTGAGAATTTGAGATTAAATTTAGTGAGTGACATTTATATTGATTTGATTGCAGGGGCGGCGCACTGTGAAGTGATGTCGTAGGTAAATATTGATCTGAGGTGTCTCCTTACCTTAGCCCCCGACATGTATTTATGCTAATTTTCTTGAATATAACTGATGTTGGTACTTCGGTGTCAGCATAGTAGGTACAACCTCGATTTGGGTAAGAGGATTTTCCCGCTTTAAGAAAGAATATACTTGTTTTGTATTTGCGGAATTTTCTTGTTTTTAGCTCTAAAAATCGTTAGGGGTAAGGAGGGATGGTAGTGGACTATTGTCTTTTTTATTGTTCTCTTTTTCTATTATTATTGTTGTTTCGCTCTTACTCAAATTCCCATCGTATCTCTCTAACAGCAGGATTACTCAAACTCCAAATCATATCTCTCTAACAGCAGGATTACTCAAACTCCCATTGTATCTCTCTACCAACAGGATTACTCAAACTCCCATAATATCTCTCTAACAGCAGGATTACTCAAACTCCCATTGTATCTCTCTACCAACAGGATTACTCAAACTCCCATCGTATCTCTCTAACAACAGAATTACTCAAACTCCCATCGTATGTCTCTAACTGCAGGATTACACAAACTCCCATTGTATCTCTCTAACTGCAGGATTACACAAACTCCCATTGTATCTCTATTATAGCAGGAATATAATGATCTTACCAGATTTCCAGTAGGATCTAGTTTAGAAAACGTAAATGCGTTGTGTCGCCCTTTTATTTGCGCAGTCTCAACAAATCCGACTTCAACGTTCTAAATTAAAATTGTCATATTGTGCAGTCATAAGGGAAACTCGGGAGAGGGGGGGGGGGGAAATTCATGATACTGTGAAAATGCACATAATCCCATCAACATTCACCAAATCCAAAAAAATAATAACCTAATTCCTATAATAATCACCACATCCTCAAAATAATCATCTAATCCCTACATCACTAACTAATTCATACAACAATTATTCTATCTATCTATCTATACGATGTGGCCCTTGTTTGCCTTGCGGCGTCAGAGGTGGAAGAGTTCTCTGACGATGGCCTTCTTGTGCGCTGTTTGTAAGCTTGTTCCTGTGGCTTCTTTGATTTCTGTGATCCATCTTTTACATGGTCTGCCTCTGGCCTTATAACCGTGTTGTCTATGTGTCATGACCATTTGTGGCATGCTATATGTCGGTAGTCTGGAAGCGCGTGACAACCACTTGATCTGTTGTCATTTGATGTTTTCCAAAAGACAACAGATCAAGTGGTTTTCACACGCTTCCAGACTAACGACAGATAGCATGCTACAAATGGCCATGACACATATATCATTTAATCTATAAAACACAACAATCATTTAATCTATAAAACAATTACCTAATCCTTACTACAAGCCCAAATCCCTACCACAATCACCAAATCACTACAACAATCATATAATCCTACTACAATCACCTAATCCCCACAGTAATCATGCAATCATCTATAATCCCCGATCTATATACATGAACGATGTTAGTAATCAAGTTTACTAATAGTGACAGTTGTTATACTAATAATTACAAGAGTAGTGATTGTTACTGATTCTAGTGTAACATGTGTTACTGATGGTGAAACGGGTAACTATGGAATGGGAAGATGAAGTGTTCAAGTCGCCCAACACCCCCCCCCCCCTACCCCCTTTTCAGTCAATTAGGATATAACATTTAGTACTATAAAACAAACAAAAGAACAGATGGTAAAACTCCCCTATAACGAATATGTTGTTTTAGCAGAAAAAATTCCTTATACCAGGTTGTTTTTTTTTTACAACGGGAAAAATTACCCAATAACAAATCATTCCATAAAAGTGTTTGAAATATCCCACATTGGAGATGAGAAAAAATTCTGGTAAAAATCCCCTATAATAGATGTTACAAGGCAGTTACTACTCTCCTATAACGAATCTAAAAAAAAGAGAGTAAAGATTCACTATAACGGAAAAATTCTTATAAAACTCCCATATAATCGATTTTCTCAAAAAAAGTTACATATAACGGAATTTCCCAAAATATAGATAAAATCAACCTATAACGGATTTTCCCAAAAATATGGGTAAAACTAACCTGCAACAGATTTTCGTAAATCTTTGAGTAAAACTAATCTGTAAGGATTTCCCCTAAACTATGGGTAAAACTAACCTGCAACGGATTTTCGCAGAACTATGGGTAAAACTAGTCTGTAATGGATATTCCCCAAACTATGGGTAAAACTAACCTATAATGGATTTCTCTAGTAATCCAGGAAATATATATATATATATATATTATTGCGTTATATCTAGTTTTTACCATTTGTGGTAATCACATTTTCCTCTACTCTGCGCGGATGAGTACGTTGTGAGAGATTTCAGGGCAATGAATTTAATACTCTGCGCACATGGATTATCAGTATCCAAAACTAACCAAATGGCATATAGAAACAGGTATCAAGATATGAAAAGAGATGAGGTGGTTGATAGAAGAAGAATAACAAGGGGTAAATAAAGAGGCGAAGAAAAAAGGTAGACAAGTCCAACTTCAACCTCCCCCACGACGTTTAAGTACAGAAGTGGAAATGACCATAGATAGGTGGATAATGATTTAGCTTGAATGACCTCTAATTAGTTATTGTTTTCATTTGAACTAAAAGCCTTCACTCACAGACATCTAGATATACTAAAGGCTATGAAACGGGATTGCTATACGTTACATGAAGAGTCTGTTGTTACCAAGAATAGCAGGAATTTCAAGTACAATAGTCGCCAAGTTCTTCTTTAGAATTGTCATGCGTGCTGATCTTACACATCATCACTTCACTTGACTGATGCTACATCTCTCCTCTTGACTGATGCTACATCTCTCCTATTGACTGATGCTACATTACTCCTCTTGACTGATGCTACATTACTCCTCTTGACTGTTGCTATATCACTCCACTTGACTGATGCTACCTCACTCCACTTGATTGATTATATATCATTCCACTTGACTGATTCTACATCACCCCACTTGATTGATTATATATCACTCCACTTGATTGATAATTTGTTACTTTACGTATACCTTGCATGACCAACCCAAATAAAAACACGGAAAATTTGGATACATCAAGACAAGGGACGTTGCTTGAGATCAGCGTGGAAAACTATCATGGAGAAGGACTTGCTTTCTAGCTTTTACTAGTGAGAATGGAATCAATACGGGAAATCCCGAAATACCCCTTGAGTGTGACGTGTTTCTGGGCCTTGTATCAAGATGTCTCTGTTTCAATAAGGCAACATAAAATACCCCTTGAGTGTGACGTGTCTCATCACCTTGTATCCAGATGTCTCTGTATCAATAAAGCACCATTATATACCCCTTGAGTGTGACGTGTTTCAGGTCCTTGTATCAAGATGTCTCTGTATCAATAAGGCACCATTTAATACCCCTTGAGTGTGACGTGTTTCAGGCCTTGTATCAAGATGTCTCTGTTGCAATAAGCACCATTAAAGTCAGTCTGCGGGATCTCTTTTCTCGAATAATATGATATTTTCTTCTTTGCGGTGGTCACAAGTCGTACATCCTATTTTCACCAGGTTCTCCCTTGTGTAGTGGATGTCGTTCTCATTGCGTTCAAGACGTCGCGGAATTGAATCTCACTCGCGATGTGTTCTTTATAGAATTATATTTGTCGAAGATCACTTGGGTTATCGATTGAATCAACGGAGTTACGTGCTTCGAGTTATACAATCGGCATTCGGTGTACTCCTTCGTTGAGAGTGTCGGTGTACATAACGGTAACCCGAGTACAGTGAGGTCAATCTTCTATTCCTTGTAAACCTTTATCAAAACATCCACACTTGTGTGAGAACACAACATTCACATTGTTTGACAACACAACATTCACACCTGTGTGGCCATACAACATTCACATTCATGTGGTAACACCCGTAAGACACAACTAATGGAATCTGGGAGAATAGGGTAACAACCTGTCATCGGTGAGACAGAACATCAATGTCACTGTATGTTGTGTCATCAATGTCACTGTATGTTGTGTCATCAATGCCACTGTATGTTGTGTCATCAATGTCACTGTATGTTGTGTCATCAATGTCACTGTATGTTGTGTCATCAATGTCACTGTATGTTGTGTCATCAATGTCACTGTATGTTGTGTTGACTTCTTACTTTTGTCATATCTCACCCTATGTCTCCCTATATCTCTCGAATATCTCTCCATATATCTCCTTAATATCTCTCCCTGATATCTCCCCTGATATCTCCTAATATCTTTCTGTGATATCTCTCCCTGATATCTCTCCCTTATATATCTCTCTGATATCTCTCCCTCACATCTTTCTCCATGATATATCTCTTACTGAATATCTCTCCCCGATATATCTCTCCCTGATATATCTCTCCCTAATAGCTCTCTCCCTAATAACTCTCCCTCTAATAGCAATCTCGATTATAGCTCTCTCCCTAATATATCTCTCTCCCTAATAACTTTCCCTCTAATAGCTCTCTCCCTAATAGCTCTCTCCCTGCTATATTTCTTTCTGATAGCTCTCCCCCTGATAGCTCTGTCCCTGATATCTCTTTCCCTGATATATCTCACTCCCTGATATATCTCCCTGATAGCCTCTCCCTGATATCTCTCTTTCTGATATATCTCTCCCTAATAAGTCTCTCCCTGATATATCTTTCCCTAATATCTCTTTCCCTAATACATCTCCCTCTGATATATCTCCCTAATAGCTCTCTTCTTATCTCTCTCTGATATCTCTCTCTAATATATCTCTCTCCCTGGTATATCTCTGCCTAGTAGCTCTCTCCTTAATAGTTCTCACCGTAATACATCTCCCTCTAATATCTCTCCCTGATAGCTATCTCCTTATCTCTCTCTCCTTGACATATCTCTCCCTAATTGCTCTCTCCCTAATTTATTTCTCTCTGATATCTCTTTCTGATAGCTCTGTCCTTATATCTCCTTGATATATCTCTCTCTGATATATCTCTCCCTGATATCTCTCTCCCTGATATATATCTCCCTGATATCTCTCCCCCTGATATATCTCTCCCTGATAGCTCTCTCCCTGATAGCTCTCTCCCTGATAGCTCTCTCCCTGATAGCTCTCTCCAGATATAGCTCTCTCCTGATATACCTCTCTCCCTGATATCTTCCTGATATCTCTCTCCCTGATATAACTCTCTCCCTGATAGCTCTCTCCTGATATATCTCTCTCCCTGATATCTCTCTCCGTGATATATATCTCTCCCTGATATATCTGTCCCTGATATATCTCTTCCCTGATATCTCTCTCCCTGATATATCTCTTCCCTGATATCTCTCTCCCTGATATCTCTCTCCCTGATATCTCTCTCCCTGATATATCTCTCCCTGATATATCTCTCCCTGATATATCTCTTCCCTGATATCTCTCTCCCTGATATCTCTCTCCCTGATATCTCTCTCCCTGATATATCTATCCCTGATATATCTGTCCCTGATATCTCTCTTCCTGATATCTCAGATTTAACTCTCTCCCTGATATCTCTCTCCCTGATATCTCTCTCCCTGATATCTCTCTCCCTGATATCTCTCTCCCTGATATCTCTTCCCTGATATCTCTCTCCCTGATATATCTGTCCCTGATATCTCTCTTCCTGATATCTCTCTTCCTGATATCTCAGATTTAACTCTCTCCCTGATATAGCTCTCTCCCTGATATAGCTCTCTCCCTGATAACTCTCTCCCTGATATCTCTCTCCCTGATATCTCTTCCCTGATATCTCTCTCCCTGATATATCTCTCCCTATCTCTCTCCCTGATATCTCTCTCCCTGATATCTCTCTCCCTGATATATCTCTCCCTGATATATCTGTCCCTGATATCTCTCTTCCTAATATCTCAGATTTAACTCTCTCCCTGATATAGCTCTCTCCCTGATATCTCTCTCCCTGATATATCTCTCCATGATATATCTCTCTTCCTGATATCTCTCTCCCTGATATATCTCTCCCTGATATATCTCTCCCTGATATATCTCTCCCTGATAACTCTCTCCCTGATATCTCTCTCCCTGATATCTCTTCCCTGATATCTCTCTCCCTGATATATCTCTCCCTGATATATCTCTCCCTGATATCGCTCTCTCCCTGATATAGCTCTCTCCCTGATATCTCTCTCCCTGATATATCTCTCCCTGATATATCTCTCTTCCTGATATCTCTCTCCCTGATATCTCTCTCCCTGATATATCTCTCCCTGATATATCTCTCTTCCTGATATCTCTCTCCCTGATATATCTCTCCCTGATATATCTCTTCCCTGATATCTCTCTCCCTGATATCTCTCTCCCTGATATATCTCTCCATGATATATCTGTCCCTGATATCTCTCTTCCTGATATCTCAGATTTAACTCTCTCCCTGATATAGCTGTCTCCCTGATATCTCTCTCCCTGATATATCTCTCCCTGATATCTCTCTCCCTGATATATCTCTCTCCCTGATATCTCTCTTCCTGATATCTCAGATATAGCTCTCTCCCTGATATCTCTCTCCCTGATATATCTCTCTCCCTGATATATCTCTCTCCCTGATATAGCTCTCTCCCTGATATCTCTCTCCCTGATATATCTCTCTCCCTGATATCTCTCTCCCTGATATATATCTCTCCCTGATATATCTGTCCCTGATATCTCTCTTCCTGATATCTCAGATTTAACTCTCTCCCTGATATAGCTCTCTCCCTGATATCTCTCTCCCTGATATAGCTCTCTCCCTGATATCTCTCTCCCTGATATATCTATCTCCCTGATATCTCTCTTCCTGATATCTCAGATTTAACTCTCTCCCTGATATAGCTCTCTCCCTGATATCTCTCTCCCTGATATATCTCTCTCCCTGATATATCTCTCTCCCTGATATAGCTCTCTCCCTGATATCTCTCTCCCTGATATATATCTCTCCCTGATATCTCTCTCCCTGATATATATCTCTCCCTGATATATCTCTCCCTGATATAGCTCTCTCCCTGATATCTCTCTCCCTGATATAGCTCTCTCCCTGATATCTCTCTCCCTGATATAGCTCTCTCCCTGATATCTCTCTGCCTGATATAGCTCTCTCCCTGATATCTCTCTCCCTGATATCTCTCACAATGATAAGATTCTATCATATTTTATTCAAAATTCCTTCAGTTGTAATATAGCTACGTCATCAGTCGTCATATCCTCATCCGGCAAGCGGTCGCTAAGCAACTGTCTAGTAAACACAGATTCTCCTTTTGCACTTTTACCCAACAATATTTTTTTCCCCCCATAGTAGACATATTTAGCAAGTGTGATGTATAAATTGTTTCATATTACCATTTTTATTCAAGTAAACGCGCTCTCCGGATCACCGTTCAGAATTATATACCTAGTATTATGAACAGAAATCACACAGTTCAATGAACAAAGTATCAATCGGCGTTAGGAAAAAAAAACCCCAATGATCTAGGAATTATTCTGGAGAGAATCCTAGAATATATTATTACCGCGTGACTGAAGCTCTGCGGTTGGGAAAAAATGGCGAACAAATCTGCTTGCTATCAGCAACTTATATATATAATTGGATTTTTTTTTTTAACATGAAGTGGAAAGTATGAAGCAGGCACAGGCGAGCATGACCTTTCAAGATATCTGAATAATAGATGTCTGCAGGATCTTTTTACAAGCTAGGTGGTACGGAAAAAGCGGAGGCGATCAGTTAATTATTAAGTCCACTCTTTCTTGCGTTATTTTTTGTATTTTATCAAAATACAAAATTTCAAAAAAGACTTCGGCTCCCCATGATGACTAGCGGCACCCATGCCTAGGACAAGACTAGACTAGATAATGGCGGTCTATACATTTGTTCAACAATGTTGTGTTCCCTAACCCTAACCCTAACCCTAACCCTAACCCTCCCATTTTTCAACAACTACCAAGAATTCCAGAAACACTCTCCCCCTCCCCCAATTGTTAAAGTATTGCCAAAATATGTAATCTCTACCCGCTCCAACCGTATATATATATATATATAACCATACAACTCAACATAACTCTACGACGCAATGTAACTATATAACTCAATATAAATGTACAATTCAATGTATCGTTCGTTCTATAAGTCATGCTACTCACTTGAGTTCAACTTTCACGAAAACTACCTGATGCATAAATTGGTAGCATATCCTATCCAGTACGTAGCTATCAACAAAGAATTTGTTGGCTGTGGTGATTTTCTAGGCAATATAAATACGTTCAGTAGGTTGACATTGCTTTCTGAACGGTCCGGATGCACAATTGCCTGTGGTGAGGATCGAACTCGGTACCTTTGCCGTCACAGACGCGCTCTGTACCACTTCGCCACAGAGCCGGAGCCTGATGCATAACAACCATATTTCGCAGTTAGTCTTATATTATATTACACCGTAATACACAAAATTGTGGATGCAGAGGCGTATCCCAACTACATATAATAACAGAAAATGTGAGATAGTTATTACTTCCAGAGTGTGTGTAACACATTTATTATATTTGATGATCAAATAGTGTTATGTTTTTCTTGTGGTATTGGTGTTGAATAGGAATAAGTAAAAAAGAGCATTTGATGATTCCATAAATAAAGTTGACTGTAAACAAACATTTGTGAGAGGCAAAACAATGAAGTACCAGTTTGAGTTTTGCTATAAGTCTGTGATATTGTTAGATATCTGGTCGACGTGAGAACAACAGAGATTGGCACATCAACTATTTCATTCAGATTATGAAGACTAGAAAAGATGGACTACTGATAAGGGTTGGATAAAATAGAAACCACCTCGTTGTCAATATGTCTCTTCCTCTTGAAGCATATGCTTTTCATATTTTCTCTAGTAGTATGTATTTATGTGGAGGGTATCATGTATTTATTACATCACAAAGTTTGAAAGTCTTGTTTAGTGCGAAAACTTGATCTTTGACTGCAGCCTACACAAGAGATCAGTGGGATTGAAATGTGAATGGTAAGGTGGTGCCCGAAGAGAAGTATGACCCTGCTCAGCGATGATTGTGTCAATTACAAAAGTCTTCGTCTTCTTTGTCTGTCTCACAAGTTCTAACAACTCTAGTTTTGAACTCTTAATTTCCACCGAAGACGGATGTTTCGGGCCATTGTGGCAAAAAACCACGGAGACACAGCTTATTTCCATTCTCTGGACTACATCCTGTTCGAAATCAAATAGTACCATGGTCCTGCTACAAAGGTGATCTAGCGGGAGTTGGAAGAATGAACGCTGAAGAAGAAGAACTATGAATTTACTGCTTCGACAAGATACATTTTCTTTTTCAAACTACGCCATCATTTCTTGTTTTGTGTTGATAAAGTGGGGATTTTGTCCTCCTATGTTACTAGGATATGACAGGAGACATTGTTGATAACAATACATTATGGATTACCCAGCGCTGGTAGAAGTGAATTCACTAACCAATTCCTGAAAATTAATCAATTCCTTTAGGTGTGATAGTCTCTACCATATGTAGATAGTGTTTGCAAAATACGTTCTGTCCCAAAGATCATTTGCGTTATTACCTGCAAATCTGTTACAATTAGTTTACCTTTGCTGCTTGGAATTTCCGTTTTCTTAGATTGCCACTCTTAATCAAATGTATTATGAACAGACCAGAACAGATTAGAACAAGTTGTAATTCTCCACCTCGGAACGGGGCATAGAACCGACTCCGCAGTCACATGTACACAAAGTTCAAGATTGACAACACTGCCATGTGTACCTGTGAGCAGACAGCACAGAGTGCCAAACATATACTTCAAGAGTGTTCTGAGTATGAAACGCTGAGGCAGACATATTGGTGAGAGGAAACAACACTGAAATAAAAGTTCTATGGGACACTGTATTAACTACAAAATACAGTGAGTTTTATTCAGGCGACAAAATTAGATATAGGCATGTTTCAAGTGAACGAAAGAAGAAGAAGAAGAATCAAATGTATGGTGAGAATTTATCCACGATGTCGTAATGTAAACGGCTTCTTAGAGCTTCGCTGGAAAAGTAATTGTACAATTGTGTAGTCACATTTTGTATAGTAGTGATTTTACACTTGTGTAGTCACATTTTGTATAGTAGTGATTTTACACTTGTGTAGTCACATTTTGTATAGTAGTGATTTTACACTTCAAACTCATATTGTAATCACTGAACAATATACAACAATGAAATCACCTGGAATATGTGATGCCCCTTTGTGTAAACTGGAGTTAAGCTATTCTTTTAACATTGAATAATTGGGTCCGCCGAAGACGGATGTGTTGGGCCATTGGCGCAAATAAAACGGCAACACAACGCATTTCCATTCTCTGGACTATATTCAACTGGAACTCTTGTAGGACCATTGTCCTGTTACAAGAGAAATCCAGCAGGAGTTTGAGAATGAACGCTGAAGAAGAAGAATTGGGTCATCTAACCAGTAATACAGCAAAACTGACACTAAATGTCCCTCCAATGTCTCTTCTAAAGCATACGCCAGTATGTCCGTGCTTTTCATTGGTGACAATTTTGATAACACATCACAATACCCAATAGAAAGCACAAAAATATTCATACCAAATAAATTTACGAAGTTTGAAAATAACGATAACATCTCTAAATAAGGCTAACGAATGACACATTTCGCACTGCTGAAAAACGTGATTTCCGTTCAATATTTGGGCGAAGTGTAATTTCGTTAAATAGCATACACAAACCAAAACATAGTTGTATTTCATAGCAGAATAATTCAATTACTGATGACCTCTTATTATTTTATCGTGCGTTTAATTGGTTAGTATATTTATACTTTGTGTTACAGCTAATGAAGAAGTTGGAGAGATAAAAAAAAATAAACAAATAAGGCGATTCTTCCCTCATCAACAGGGACTGTCTGACAGACTCGTACAAGATGAAACATTACGTACATTCACACATCACCTGTATACTTTATAGGGAAAATGTTTTAATAATGTTATATTTTACAACGGAAAAAATGGTTTCATGTGGTCATAGAGGTATTCAAGTACGATCCAAAACATCTTTTCGATCTGTCAAGTAGAGTTACAGAAAAATAATTCCAACTAAGTAACATGAATTATGGAACGAACTATAACCATACAACTCCATGTAACCATACAAATCCTTGTAACCATACAACTCCACGTAACCATACAACTCCATGTAACCGTACAACTAAATGTAACGGTACAACTCAATGTAACCATACAACTCAATGTAACCGTACAACTCAATGTAACCGTACAACTCAATGTAACCGTATAACTCCATGTAATCATACAACTCAATGTAACCGTACAACTCAATGTAACCGTACAACTCATTGTAACCGTACAACTCAATGTAACCGTATAACTCCATGTAACCATACAACTCAATGTAACCGTACAACTCAATGTAACCGTACAACTCATTGTAACCGTATAACTCCATGTAACCATACAACTCATTGTAACCGTACAACTCAATGTAACCGTATAACTCCATGTAACCATACAACTCAATGTAACCGTACACTTAAGCAAAAATCATATATCAAGCAGAAGTCGTACGTATCTGACCAAGATTCCAGCTGACAGACCAAGATTTATTCCCATTTAGGACTTCCATACCGGATATATTTTTCAATTGTAGCCAGTACAAACAATGTTACAATCCGGAATTAGTACCAATGTTTTTTACATGTCCCTTTTGTGTGGAGAGGTTATTTCCGCTCTGTAGATCCAATATGGCGTCCTGTGAGTATAAACACGACCCGGAATTGATTACTGGTGACGTTAGTGAATGCGCGACGTTGGCAGGAAGTAAATTTGAAGACAGGAAGAAGGAGGTATAACGAATATTGTGTAGGAGGAGAGAAAGAAAGAGACGAGGTCGGAGGAAAGAGTTATCGATAAAACAATAAAAGAAATCAAGTCAACTTCAGTGTAACCAATACACGCTATTCCTAATTTAGGGATTTAAGTCTTTCTTAGAGCGCATGCGCCATTTAGCCCTGGATACAACTTTTCCTGGGTTATATCAGGGCATTACTTGAAGTTTTATGGGTTTTAAAACAAATAGTAATGTTTCTTATTCCGTCCGATCCCCCGTAAAGATTGAGATTTTTTTTCAGAGTGTAAATTAAAAACTCACCCTCAACATAACGTTGCAACAACAAGGCATGCAGACTTTAGCACACAAGCAACACTTGAATACTCCCTGCAACTCCATACCTTTAGCACACAAGCAACACTTGAATACTCCCTGCAACTCCATACCTTTATCACACAAGCAACACTTGAATACTCCCTGCAACTCCATACCTTTAGCACACAAGCAACACTTGAATACTCCCTGCAACTCCATACCTTTAGCACACAAGCAACACTTGAATACTCCCTGCAACTCCATACCTTTAGCACACAAGCAACACTTGAATACTCCCTGCAACTCCATACCTTTAGCACACAAGCAACACTTGAATACTCCCTGCAACTCCATACCTTTATCACACAAGCAACACTCGAATACTCCCTGCAACTCCATACCTTTATCACACAAGCAACACTTGAATACTCCCTGCAACTCCATACCTTTAGCACACAAGCAACACTTGAATACTCCCTGCAACTCCATACCTTTATCACACAAGCAACACTTGAATACTCCCTGCAACTCCATACCTTTATCACACAAGCAACACTCGAATACTCCCTGCAACTCCCTAACTTTATAATACAAGCCACTCGAATACTCACTGTAACTCCATACCTTTATCACAGAAGCCACTCGAATACTTCCTGTAACTCCCTAACTTTATAATACAAGCCACTCGAATACTCCCTGTAACTCCATACCTTTATCACACAAGAAATACTCGAAGACTCCCTATAACTCCCCAACACTCAAATACCTCCGGTACCTCCCTAACGGGAAAATACAGTATAACATGGTTTTCTTTAAAACAGGTTTAATATGCTTCATCTAATCCATCAACTGTGTCTAGCTGGATAATGAAGGGATTATGAGACTGTCAACTGTAATAAGGATGAGGTTTTAAAGTTTTCTTATGCAAAAAAATAATGTGGTTGTGATACTAGCTTTTGTGAAATTAACGAGGTCTTGAAGTTTTAGCATGTAAAGTCTGGGGGCTCAGTTGGTGTTAAGCTGTTTTAGAATGTAAAGTCTGGAGGCACATTTGGTGTTAAGCTGTTTTGGCTAGTCATATACATTGTTGTTCACCTTATGACAGATTGGAAGGCTGTTACAGGATAGACAAGCTCATCTAAATAAAAAGTATGCCGATATTGGATGTGCTAGACCGAATGACACATAAACACAGCTCTAAAGTAAAACTAGCGACACAATGCATTTCACGCTTATCGGCTCATCTATCTATCTATACGATGTGGCCCTTGTTTGCCTTGCGGCGTCAGGGGAAGAAGAGTTGTTTGGAGATTGCCCTCTTGTGTGCTGTTTGTAAACGTGTTCCTGTGGTTTCTTTTTATTCTGTGATCCATCTTTTACATGGTCTGCCTCTGGCTTTATAGCCGTTATATCTATGTGTCATGGCCATCTGTGGCATGCTGTCTTTTGGTAGTCTGGAAGCGTGTTAAAACAACTTGATCTGTTGTCTTTTGATGTGTTCCAATACTGGTATTGTTTTGGTTATCTGTCTGATGTTATCGTTTCTAATTCTATCTCTTAATGACACTCCGAGTATTCTTCGTAGACATGTCATTTCTGCTGTTACTATTTTTCTTTTGTCTTGTGCTATCATTGTCCAGGTTTCGCACTGGTAGCATAGTGAAGGAATAATAATAGTCTTGTATAATGCAACTTTAGTGTCTATGTTTAAATTTTTGTTCTTAAAAATATGTGTCATTTGTCCTAGGATCTGGTATGTTTTGTTGCATCTATTTTGTATCTCTTTACTGTTTTTTCTTTCATTCGTTATAATGCTTCCTAAGTAAGTGAACTCCTGTATATGTTTAAGGTGTTTATCATCGATGGAGATAGTGATATTTCTTTCTTTCTTTGCTATTGCCATTATTCTGTCTTTTCAATATTAATCTTCATGTTGAATTTTTGACATGTTGTGTGGAGTTCATATGTTCAGATTCCACTGTTCATATGTTCAGACTCCACTGTTCATATGTTCAGATTCCACTGTTTATATGTTGACTCCACTGTACATATGTTCAGACTCCACTGTTCATATGTTCAGACTCCACTGTTCATATGTTCAGACTCCACTGTTCATATGTTCAGACTCCACTGTTCATATGTTCAGACTCCACTGTTCATATGTTCAGACTCCACTGTTCATATGTTCAGATTCCACTGTTCATATGTTCAGACTCAACTGTTCATATGTTCAGACTCCACTGTTCATATGTTAAGACTCCATTGTTCATATGTTCAGACTCCACTGTTCATATGTTCAGACTCCACTGTTCATATGTTCAGACTCCACCGGCACATATCACACGAACATTAGTTCTGATTATGTGAACGATGAAAATATCGTTTCTGCAAATGTTCCTGTTTAAGTTATACCGATATGCTTTTCATATACAGTGGAAATAAATGCCGTGTTGCCATAGCGTTCATCACGACGTGTGTAGGTTGGATGTTTATTGTGCATCCGACAGATAAAATCGTGTCTTAACCAGTGGTTTGAGCCCCACGACCTTAGAGATCTCGCGGTTCCGAGACCATCCAGTGTGCCACGAATTCAACATTATTTTAAATTATTTGAGAGAGAACGGGGAAAAAAATAACCAGGGGTAGAGGAAGAATTGATGAAAACATATTTCTCAACGAGCGCCATATTTGCTTAACGACCATCTGCAAGAAACAAGTGTCCATGCGCGTATTAATACGTGCCTTGACGTCAAACTGCGGAAGTGACGTGTTAATAACTTGTCGTGTAAAGAGGAACACTGCACTCTATTACGTTTTACAGCATCACGCAGGCAAACAACAAACTCTACGCATTCTGATCGGTACACCATCATCCTTCACAGAGAGTCCTAGAACTATTTCTTTTAACATTATACCAAGTTAGTTAGGAGGTAAAATTTACTCGTTGTGGTGACGTACGCTGCTTTCAACCGTGAACTAGTCCAATTTTGTTATATTGTAACCATTAACCATTATCTTCTTCTGCGTTTGTTTTACAACTCTTGCAAATCAGCAGGATAAAGTCCAGAGAAAGGAATGTGGTGCGTCCTGTGTCACACACAGCTCAATTGCGATATCTGCGTCTTTAGGCCTGATGCATCCGAATTCATGGTCCCTATGAAACTATAAGGGTTGAAACAGCCCACCCATCACATAATTTCGTTATATGGGATGAAACAGCCCACCCATCACATAATCTCGTTATACGGGATGAAACAGCCCACTCCAACACATAATTTCGTTATACGGAATGAAACAGCCCACTCCAACACGTAATTTCATTAGTCGCTTATAATGACATGCATGGAAAGTAAACATGACTATTCTTTGCTCATCTTTCAGACCGCATCAACACACTGGCTCAGGGATTAAACACAATGGCCCGCGGATTAAACGCACTGACCCGTTTATGGATTAAAACAATTTTGTTATATCGGTTCCCTTTACTACAAAATAATAGTGGAGGTCGCGGTTCTGGTTATCCAATTACCGCAGCTCAGCCTCTACTTTCGGTTAGTGTCTTCCAGGTTATTTTTTATAGGCATTTGCCTTTTTTCCCGCTGTGTGTCGCCTGTTCGCAGTTGTGATGTTGTTGACGTATCCGGTATGGTAGTGACCACTATTGGTAGATCTGAAGTCTGGCTGTGTATCATGTATGGTAGTGACCACTATTGGTAGATCTGAAGTCTGGCTGTGTATCATGTATGGTAGTGACCACTATTGGTAGATCTGAAGTCTGGCTGTGTATCATGTATGGTAGTGACCACTGTTGGTAGATCTGAAGTCTGGCTGTGTATCATGTATGGTAGTGACCACTATTGGTAGATCTGAAGTCTGGCTGTGTATCATGTATGGTAGTGACCACTATTGGTAGATCTGAAGTCTGGCTGTGTATCATGTATGGTAGTGACCACTATTGGTAGATCTGAAGTCTGGCTGTGTATCCCTGTATGGTAGTGACCACTGTTGGTAGATCTGAAGTCTGGCTGTGTATCATGTATGGTAGTGACCACTAGTGTTAGATCTGAAGTCTGGCTGTGTATCATGTATGGTAGTGACCACTGTTGGTAGATCTGAAGTCTGGCTGTGTATCATGTATGGTAGTGACCACTAGTGGTAGATCTGAAGTCTGGCTGTGTATCCCTGTATGGTAGTGAACCCTCTTGATAGATCTGAAGTCTGGCTGTGTATCCCTGTATGGTAGTGACCCCTCTTGGTAGATCTGAAGTCTGGCTGTGTATCCCTGTATGGTAGTGACCCCTCTTGGTAGATCTGAAGTCTGGCTGTGTATCCCTGTATAGATTATATATTCACTCTATACTTTTTCCTCTTCTTCATCCTTCATTCTCAAACTCCTGCTGGATCTCTCTTGTAGCATGACCATGATCCATTCTAGATTTCCAGCAAGATGTAATCTAGAGAATGAAAATGCGTTGTATGGACGGTTTATTTGCGGAAATGGCCCGACACATCCGTCTTCAGTGGGACTTTATACGAAAAAGCACGGTTATTGGTAGTAGCATTTGCCAAGATAAAAATGTCCGATGTTTTTATTATATCATATGTATAATTATCATCATTGCCATCATCGTTAACGTTACTACCATCATCACCATTACCATGTCTAGGAGGCACAAATTCCTGTAAGGGACACAAACTCGTCTAGGGAGAACACACTCGTCTAGGGGGCATACACTCGTCTAGGGGGCATACACTCGTCTAGAGGGCATACACTCGTCTAGGGGGCATACACTAGTCTATGGAGCATACACTCGTCTAGGGGGCATACACTCGTCTAGGGGGCATACACTAGTCTATGGAGCATACACTCGTCTAGGGGGCATACACTCGTCTAGGGGGCATACACTAGTCTATGGAGCATACACTCGTCTAGGGGGCATACACTCGTCTAGGGGGCATACACTCGTCTAGGGGGCATACACTCGTCTAGGGGGCATACACTCGTCTAGGGGGCATACACTCGTCTAGGGGGCATACACTAGTCTATGGAGCATACACTCGTCTAGGGGGCATACACTCGTCTAGGGGGCATACACTAGTCTATGGAGCATACACTCGTCTAGGGGGCATACACTCGTCTAGGGGGCATACACTAGTCTATGGAGCATACACTCGTCTAGGGGGCATACACTCGTCTAGGGGGCATACACTCGTCTAGGGGGCATACACTCGTCTAGGGGGCATACACTCGTCTATGGAGCATACACTCGTCTAGGGGGCATACACTCATCTAGGGGGCATACACTCGTCTAGGGGGCATACACTCGTCTAGGGGGCATACACTCGTCTAGGGGTGGGCACAAATTCGTCTAGAGGCACAAACTCATATAGAAGGCTATTATAAAGGTAACTATTTAACAATATTTGAGAAGACATATACGAGGTAGCTTCAAATGTTCCAGTAATAGTTAACTAATGCTTGAATGAAGGAATAGTTAACTAATGCTTGAATGAAGGAATAGTTAACTAATGCTTGAATGAAGGAATAGTTAACTAATGCTTGAATGAAGGAATAGTTAATTAATGCTTGAATGAAGGATAATGTTATGGAAATTATATCTTTACACGTTGGTAATGACCTTGACGAAAGTATATGGCAGACGTGACCTTCATATATACTCTGGAAGAGAAGATACTGATGTTTGTTTGTGTGCTGAGCTAGTTGCATCATCGGAGTTGAAAATATCCAGGATTGAACAACGTACAAATGTCAAATTCTGTGTTTTGTTTGAAAAGTCACCCTCGGAGACATTATCATTCTTTAATAAAGCATATGGTGATACAGCAGTGAAGCGATGGCAAATATACTGCGACATCTAAGAGATGGAAAATTAAAAAAACCAACAAACAAATAAAGAACAAACATTTGGAATGGATTTAGCTGCAAGATTGTTCGCCAGCACATTGATCCCTACTGGTCTAAGCTGCAAGACAGTTCGCCAGCACATTGATCCCTACTGGTCTAAGCTGCAAGACAGTTCGCCAGCACATTGATCCCTACTGGTCTAAGCTGCAAGACAGTTCGCCAGCACATTGATCCCTACTGGTCTAAGCTGCAAGACAGTTCGCCAGCACATTGATCCCTACTGGTCTAAGCTGCAAGACAGTTCGCCAGCACATTGATCCCTACTGGTCTAAGCTTCAAGACAGTTCGCCAGCACATTGATCCCTACTGGTCTAAGCTGCAAGACAGTTCGCCAGCACATTGATCCCTACTGGTCTAGCAATACCTGACAAAAGCACAATGTGATTACCTACTGGTCTAGCAATACCTGACAAAGCACAATGTGATTACCTTGGAACAACTTCCATATACTCGCTGATATTTTCTTGTTCCCTGGAATGAAATCGGTACTGAAAGAACAGCGATTCAAGGATGCAGATGACGTTACCACCAATGCGACATGACATCTGACACAGGTGTCAAAAAAATGTGTTCACGAATGTTTCCAGTAGATTTATGCACGTTGCAAAAAATGTGTAGTTGCAAAAAATGTGTAGATGCTGAAGGGAACTAATATGAAAGAAAAGTAGTGTAGATAATCCATTTCTATATAATTGTAACTTATTCTTTTAAATAATTCGCTAATTCCGGGAAGTTTTCGAAGTTACCTTGTAGTTTTATATACATTGAAAGCTTTTTCTAGCCAAGTTATGGAAAACACCAGAAATAGAGAGGAGAATATAGCATTTTGTAAACAAACTCTATAGAGGAATATTGCGAATTCATTATATGCAACAAGCTGTACAACTAATATATACGTGGGAAGTACAATAAATACTCTTGCAGGTCAACAAGAACATCTCATGGTAGTGGGTGAAGCGTCAAAACTTGTGTGGACCACGCAATGAGGCATAACTCTCTTGTAGGTCAACAAGAACTACTCATGGTAGTGGGTGAAGCGTCAAAACTTGTGTGGACCACGCAATGAGGCATAACTCTCTTGCAGGTCAACAAGAACTACTCATGCTAGTGGGTGAAGCGCCGCAAACATGTGTGGTGTAGCCACATCATGAGACACGATTCTCTTTTTTTAATATCTTGCAGGGAACAGTTGAGGATGTAAGAAGAATAGATCAGAGGAAAAATATTTAAGACTGAGTAGGATTAATAATCTCCACACTCAAACATGGAACTGAGAACTGAAAGATATGGCGAAATGTTCATGTTGATGTTTCCATGGTGACACACCTACGACCCTGAAGGCTTATATGTTTGAAGATAAGGAGGGAACACGGAAAAATATATTTCAAAAGGGGCATCGGGTAAAAAAGGTTTAAAATCACTGATGCACATGATTTCTTTATCTCTCTGAAGAAAAAAAAAGATGTTTGCACTGACAGAAACACTAAAAAGATGACACGAGAACGCCATAACTCAACTCTCGCCGCACTCTTCGGCAAGGATGGTAAGAATAGGCTAATCTGTAGATCAGCAGATACGCCACCTTAAACATCGTTTGTAAATAGAAACTCTCAGTCGCGCTGGCGAAGATCCTAATCAACGAGTACCCACATTTAACTCACTCTTCATTTTCATCTTTTCCTTCACTCTTCTCTCCCTTCTTCCTACCTCAGTACCCTCTCCTGTCCTTCACATATCTACATCAGTACCTCCAGGGATAGAATAGCGTTGATATATCTTAACAAAATTCTCCAAAAAAATATAATCTAATTATAAAACGCCAAAAAGGCATATTGCAATTTTTTTTGGCTCACATACAAAAAGGAACTCACCAATTTTCTAATCCCGTCTGTATTGTAAACTTATCTAACAAACTATCTACATTACGCGTCCAATCCCAGGCGGGCACCTAAACTTCTTAAGTAAGAAATGTTGCATACGAGTATCTTACCAGTATACTTACCAGTATCTACATATCGCACACACGGGAAGTTAGCCCGAATATCAGTGATTATCGAAGGTCTGCTGGGAAGTCTAAATCTATTATTTAATAATAAAATCGTCTGGACTGAATTCGCAGTTTATTTGAAATGACACTTTTCGTCATTAACTTCCGCGTAATTACTGAGATCGTAACAATAATCATTGTCTTCATCATCATACATCATCGTCATCCTCGTCGTCTTATCATCGTCATCATCATCTTCATCATCGTCGTCAGCTTCATGGTCATTGGCAGCCGCTATAGTGTAATATGAAGTAATTCGCCCGCTAACCAGCATTATGTGTTTTGAATAAATTTGTTATTGATTGATTGAAATAAAAATGATTCCCGTGGTTCACCTAATCATCTGGAAGTTGAGTACCACAGCTCATGCTCTGGGAAGGTAGAGGAATAACTCAATCGTTACTGAGCAAGTATGGTAGGCGACGCTATAGAAAAGTTTCTGGTCAACCATTGACTAGACATCTGAGCAGTTATGAGAAACCGTGTAAAATGACTCTGACTCATAACACATTATACCTTTATTCATGAAGTTTATTTTATACCTTTATTCGTGAAGTTTATATTATACGTTTATCCATGAAGTTTATTTTATACCTTTATTCATGATGTTTATTTTATACCTTTATTCAGTAAAGCTATAAACAATGGCAAAATGCATTACGTTCCACGGTCTACAGCTTGCAACCTAAGGGACTGTAAGAAGGAACGCAGAAGAAGAAGAAGATTGCCCGTATCTGGAACTATATGTCCAGCCATTGGCCCACATAATCGTATCTGAAACTACGAAGAAGAAAGAAAGTTGCCTGGGTGTGGCACTTTACTATTTAACACTATCTGGACAAAATTCAACAAAGTGATAGAACGGACAAAGTCCGATATTTCCGGTCATTGGCGTAAATAAAATGGAGACACCGCTCATCTGCTATCTCTGGAATACATCTGACTGGGTACCTAGGACTAATGTTCTGTTATAAAAGAGATCACGCAGGGGGACGAGACGGACGTTATATATTTTTTTTGGCCAAACATGATTTTTCTAGATTTGTTGTTGTTGTAAAGACATACTATCTAGACTTGTTGAGTAATATCAATGTTGCTTGTGTGAACTGGTATATCCGACTTCAGAATATGTGCATGCTTGGGCAAGATTTGTGATTTACTCAATGTATGGGATAACCCGGTCAATCTTAGTTGTAAGCGTCTGTGATCTGGACTAGTCCCCATCTCCACAGTTCGGTCAGAAAACAAAAAATTTCGGACGAAGTAAAGATTTTTTTCTTTGGGAATCTCCCGGATAGAAACAGTTCGGTTAGAACACAAGTCTTCCGACGAAGTAAAGATTTTTTTCTTTGGGAATCTCCTGGATAGAAACAGTTCAGTTAGAAAACAAGTCTTCCGACGAAGTAAATATTTATTTCTTTGGGAATCTCCCGGATAGAAACAGTTCGGTTAGAACACAAGTCTTCCGACGAAGTAAATATTTATTTCTTTGGGAATCTCCCGGATAGAAACAGTTCGGTTAGAAAACAAGTCTTCCGACGAAGTAAATATTTATTTCTTTGGGAATCTCCTGGATAGAAACAGTTCGGTTAGAACACAAGTCTTCCGACGAAGTAAAGATTTTTTTCTTTGGGAATCTCCTGGATAGAAACAGTTCGGTTAGAACACAAGTCTTCCGACGAAGTAAAGATTTTTTTCTTTGGGAATCTCCTGGATAGAAACAGTTCCGTTAGAAACCAAGTTTTCCGACGAAGTAAAGATTTTTTTTCTTTGGGAATCTCCTGGATAGAAACAGTTCAGTTAGAAAACAAGTCTTCCGACGAAGTAAAGATTTTTTTTCTTTGGGAATCTCCTGGATAGAAACAGTTCGGTTAGAAAACAAGTCTTCCGACGAAGTAAAAAAATTTTTTCTTTGGGAATCTCCCGGATAGAAACAGTTCGGTTAGAAAACAAGTCTTCCGACGAAGAAAAGATTTTTTTCTTTGGGAATCTCCTGGATAGAAACAGTTCAGTTAGAAAACAAGTCTTCCGACGAAGTAAAGATTTTTTTTTCTTTGGGAATCTCCTGGATAGAAACAGTTCTGTCAGAAAACAAAAGTCTTCGGACGAACTAGATTAATTTTTTTTTTCCATTGGGAATCTCCTGGATCGAAACAGTTCGGCTAGAACACTAAAGTCTTCGGACGAACTAGATAAAAGTGCTTTGTTTTTGTGGTTAACTTCTAATTTTTACTTTAGATCTTTAGGATCAAGATAACATATTTTAACTCTAGAGTGTCTCACTAACGACAAGAAGTTGAGAACCATTGATCTGAGCTACTTCTAGAGAGTATTATTTCTTCTGCTTGTGTTCTCAAACTCCTGCAGATTGGCAGGCTGTTGTCCGGAGAAAGGAATGTGTTGTGTCATGATTTACACATTTGTTGTGATATCTGCGCCTTTCGTGGTAACACGTCTGACTTCGGCGTACGTCTGTGTCATTGTGTTTACTTAAAGAACTGAAATGGTTATGTAAATCAGCCTAAATGTGTGAGGTCATGTTGAGAGTATTGGTAGTTAAGAAAATTATTGGGATAACATGAGTACTTGGATAACATGAGTACTGGGATAACATTTGTACTTGGGTAACATTAGTACTGGATAACGTGAATACTGAGATAACATGAGTACTGGGATGACATGAGTGCTGCAAAAACATGAGTACTGGGATAACATGAGTACTCGGATAACACGAGTACTGCGATAACATGAGTACTGTGATAAAATGATTACTAGGATGAAATGAGTATTGGTATAACATTAGTGCTAGGATAACATAAGTACTGAGATAATATGAGTACTGGGATGACATGAGTGCTGCAAAAACATGTGTACTGGGATAACATGAGTACTGGGATAACATTAGTACTGGAATACCATAAGTACTAGGATAACGTTCTGGAAATCTAGTATGACCATTGTCCAGCTACAAGAGAGATTTAGTATGACCATTGTCCAGCTACAAGAGAGATTTAGATTACCATTGTCCAGCTACAAGAGAGAATTAGTATGACCATTGTCCAGCTACAAGAGAGATTTAGATCACCATTGTCCAGCTGCAAGAGACATTTAGTATGACCATTGACCAGCTATAAGAGAGATTTAGTATGACCATTGTCCTACTACAAGACAGATTTAGTATGACAATTTTCCTGCTACAAGAGATATTTAGTATGACCATTGTCCTGCTACAAGAGATATTTAGTATGACCATTGTCCAGATACAAGAGATATTTAGTATGACCATTATCCTGCTACAATAGATATTTAGTATGACCATTGTCCAGCTACAAGAGAGATTTAGTATGACAATTGTCCTGCTACGGTTGAGATTTAGTATGACCATTGCCCTGCTACAAGAGATATTTAGTATGACCATTGTCCAGCTACAAGAGATATTTAGTATGACCATTATCCTGCTACAATAGATATTTAGTATGACCATTGTCCTGCTACAAGAGATATTTAGTATGACCATTGTCCAGATACAAGAGATATTTAGTATGACCATTATCCTGCTACAATAGATATTTAGTATGACCATTGTCCAGCTACAAGAGAGATTTAGTATGACAATTGTCCTGCTACGGTAGAGATTTAGTATGACCATTGCCCTGCTACAAGAGATATTTAGTATGACCATTGTCCAGCTACAAGAGATATTTAGTATGACCATTGTCCAGCTACAAGAGATATTTAGTATGACCATTGTCCTGCTACAATAGATATTTAGTATGACCATTGTCCAGCTACAAGAGATATTTAGTATGACCATTGTCCTGCTACAATAGATATTTAGTATGACCATTGTCCAGCTACAAGAGATATTTAGTATGGCCATTGTCCTGCTACGCTAGAGATATAGTATGACCATTGTCCAGCTACAAGAGAGATTTAATATGACTATTGTCCAGCTACAGGAAAGATTTAGTATGATCATTGTTCCCAGCAATATTAGATAATATGAATGGTTCCTAGTAATATTAGATAATATGAATTGTTCCCAATGGTTCCCAGTAAATATATAAGTGAAGCAAGGATGCGTCATGTCACCGATGTTGTTTAGTATTGCAATGGATAGGGTCATGCGAAATTTCACATCCGATAAAGATCGTGGTATCGAGTGGCTCGGAAATAAAAGTCTGGAAGATCTCGACTTTGCAGACGACCTAGCGTTGCTTAGCTCAACTCACGAAGATGCCCAAGAAAAAACAAACATCCTTCAATTATTCTCTGCACAACTTGGGCTTGAAATCAACACATCCAAAACAAAAATATTTGACCTTACCAACAAACCAACGGACATCAAGCTAAACGGCAACACTTGAAAAAGTCAACATCTTCACATACCTTGGCAGCAAGTTATCAACAACAGGAGATTCATCAACAGAAATATCACACCGTATTGCATTTGCTGCTGACTCATTCAATAAACTATCAAATATCTGGCATTAAAAAACACTAAGAAACAACACAAAACTCAACAAAATTTTCAGCTCCTGCATAATTCCAACATTAACATATGGATGCGGAAGTTGGAAAGCAACATCAAACTTAGAGCAATGACTAAACAACTATGAAAATAAATGTTTTAGAAGACTACTGAACATACGTTGGTCAGACTTGAAATCAAACACAGTTGTCAGACAGGAATCAAAACAAGAATATGTATCCATCTATATTAGAAAGCGTCGTTGGAATTGCATTGGGCACACGTTGCGAATGGAAACTGAAAGACTTCCTAGTCAAGCTTTGATGTGGTCACCAGGGGGCAAGAGAAAACGAGGAAGACCTAAAGAAACTTTACGTAGAACTATTACATGAGAATGTTTCACCATCGGTATCAGAAACAATGAAGATCTAAAGCAAATTGCAATGAAACGAGAGACATGGAAATCTATGACATCCGCCCTATGTGCCGTCTTTTGCCCTAGAGGAATAACTAACTAATGTTGTTTGGAACTAACACAAAAATGTATATATATATATATAATTACAAAGAATTCAGAGAAGATCCAACGACCAGGTGTGAACCGCAGGTAACACAATTACCAAAGTATTTTTACAGGTAAGAAAGGAATGTTCTGTATTATTCTGTTTACTGACTATTATATGTTTCTTCCCACGTTTTTATTTTTTTTTAAATAATTATTTGTATTAGCTTTTATTAATAGCGGTAGACTTGTGGTAGTCACGTTGACTTGTTTACAATATTTCTATATAAGATACTTAGTGGGTTGATAAGTAGTGGGTTGCAGGAGGCATACGAAGTGGAGGTGGCCAAACTCAAGGTGGGCATAACTTATATACAAGAGTTGATATAATATCATACGAACTCAAGGTGGATAAAAGAAACGGTACAGGCTCGTTAAAGGCTTCAAAAATAGTCTGTGAAATAGATAAAGATATATGGGAGGACGGTTCTCAAAATATAGCTACACCGAACACTACCGCCAAAAAAGTGCGCAGCATCTTGTGAAAAAAGGGGAAATGCAGCAGCTCAATAGTGAAGAGCAGTTAGAAAGTCAAAGGTATGTTACAAACCATTTACAGTGGTAATTCCATGCCAGATTTGTCCAAGAACATGTGCGGCCAGATTATGGTTTATTAGCCATCTATGAACATATAGTCAACGACATAACTCTAACTGAATTTCAAAATGGATGTAACAAATTGTCATCATCATCATGTGATGGATGTAACAAATGGTCATCATCATCATGTGATGGATGTAACAAATGATGATCATCATCATGTGGTGGATGAAAAACAATTTTGGCACACACACACACAAAATAAATGCATACTGCAAAGAGATATAGCGATGAGAGCTGAAATAATTTGTGTACACAAACAAAAATTAAAAAGGAATTTCATGGAACAACCCCCCCCAACCTCCCAAAAACCCACAACACCTGGAACTGCAAATTAGAAACAAGAGCATTAACTCTGGTTATTTCAGCTAATCATAGGAAATTGAGCAATCATATTATATTATAAAAATGTCATATGTAATAAAATTACCCGCAAAACATCATCAATTCAGAAGATTAATGAATATCAATAAGAAATATTTCGTTAAAATTAACATCTAAATCGATAACAGAACATCAAGTTATCCCTGATAAAAAGTTTGAGAACCATCGAAACATGCCCCGGAGGCTCTATTCGTGGAAATCGTTTTCCTTGGTCTTTAACCTTTAAAACCCATAAATTAGAATCGAACTCTTAACAGCATGTTTCATTACTTCTAGCAATAGGAACAATAGATGCTTTCTAATATCATTTTACAAATTCATGAACAGTACACACACAAAAAACCTGGCATGCTAGCATCGCTATCAAATGCATACGCATTCTCTGAAGATCTTTAGCCATTTTGTTAGCGTAGGCATTTCTCTTCTGGTGACGTATTCCGCATCTTTGGGATCAATCTGTCTATCTTATATATTTAAGTATGTCTGTCTATCTTATATATTTATGTCTGTCTGCCTGTCTATCTATCTTTTATATTTATGTCTGTATATCTGTTTATCTATCTATCTTATATATTTATGTCTGTCTGTCTGTCTGCCTGCCTATCCATCCATCCATCCATCCATCCACCCACCCACCCACTTATAATTTATGCCTGTCTGCCTATCTGTCTATCATATATTTATGTCTGTCTGTCTGCCTATCTGTCTATCATATATTTATGTCTGTCTGCCTATCTATCTTATATATTTATATTTGTCTAACAAAGATACTGCTGTCTAGACAAATCTATAACCACTTATAAAGGAAACACTAATTTCATGTCGAAATCGCCTTTTCTGGGCCATATTGAGCAGCTGTGCTGTAAATTAGCCGTTTGTTTGTCGTCCTGACTGTATTTCTGAGATTGCATTTCTTCACAGTGTGCATAGCGCAGACACCAGTGTATTCAAGTCGGGCGCTGTGACGCTACTCTGTGTGTGTGTGAGTATTGGTGTTACTTGAACCCATGGTCTCTTTCAATGGTGATCTACTCATAATTGTCCCAGGTTGTCCTCTCGTTTGCCTGAGACTTTCCCCAATAGAAGATCTGCCAATAGAATTCAATAGAAGATTTACCGACGCAATCTATCCAATCTATCTTAACTTATCCTATCCCATCCTAACCTATCCAATCTATCTTAACTTATCCTATCCCATCCTAACCTATTCAATCTATCTTAACTTATCCTATCCCATCCTAACCTATCCAATCTATCTATCTCTATTTATCTTTCTATATAGCTATCCAATCTATCCTATCTATCTATCTCTATCTATCTTTCTATATATCTATCCAATCTATCTCTATTTATCTTTCTATATATCTATCCAATCTATCCAATCTATCTATCTATCTTATCCTATCTATCTACCCACCCTCCCATCCACCCATCCCTGCCTATCTACCTATTTTTATCTATCTAGTCTGTCGAGTCCATCCATATATCTGTCTGCCTACTCTTACCTTCCTACCTATATACACACACACACACACATATATATATATCTACCCACGCACCCAACACTCCCTACCTACTAACTATTCAACCACATATATCTATCAATATATAATCCCCTAACCGGTCAGGGTTTTAGGGGTATCACATTTGGTGCATAAACACACAGAGACAGGTTCGCAGAGGTATCACATTGGATGCATCAACACACAGAGAGAGGGTCGTGGGGAGGATCACATTAGCTGCATCAATAAACAGAGTCAGGGTCGTAGGGGTACCACATTGGCTGCATCAATAAACAGAGTCAGGGACAGAGTCAGGGTCGTAGGGGTACCACATTGGCTGTTCCGGCACACACAAAGTCCTCCAGCGATTTCTATCTTCAACGATGCGGAGGAGTTAGGAAAAATCGTATTTTGTCTAGTCCTTTTTATTTGTCCTCCTCTGCTTCTTCTATATTCGACAAATGGATTTGAAAAGGCTGAATGGTTTTATTCCCTGGGTATAAAACCAAACCATGAAACAAGCACCCACCATCAAAGATGGATGTAACTTGCTATTGGAGCAAATCAACGGCGACATTTCACATTTTCGTTTTTTGGGCTACATTATGTTGGAAATCTAGTGGCATCATCCTGTTATTGTACAAGACAGATCCAGAGAGAGTTTTAGAATGATCGAGAAAAACAACAGACACAAAACAGCATGAGCTTTGCTAAGATCGCAGAAGAGAGGAGAAAAAAACAACAATACATCAGAGAATCTGAAATAAACATTCATACGGTCTCATCCCTGCTCTATCAGTTTACTGACAAGAGATCCCTAGCATATTTCTGTCTATTCTCCTTCTGCTTTCTCTTTGTCCATTTTCTCGTCTGTATGTCATCATTCTTTTGTTCCCCATCGGTGCTACTCTCCTGTGTATATCTGAGCTCATCCGATAACAAATTATAAGATACAATTACAAATATTTCATATTAGATGTCCATTACTATGTCCATCCTCTCTTCTTGGCTGCATAATGTTTAAAATATTCACAGCTACTTTGTGTCAATTCTTGCAATCCATTTCTATTTTAACACGAGGTAATTAAACTATTCCGCCCACTAGCCAAGGCGTGTGAGTGGATGATCAGGGTTGCCACACTAGCCAAGGCGTGCGGAGTGATGAACAGTGTTACCAGGTAGCTGAGATTATTAGGAATAAACTGTTGGTTTTATTTATTTTATTTTTTTTTCGAACTCAAGGATTTAAAAGAGATAGGATATCCTATACTTTTGTGCAAAAGCAAGGTGTCTCCAGAACATTAATTAATACAAACAAGCTTCAACCATTACAAAGTGAAATATTTTGAGAAATGTCTTACTAAAGGGGGTTGAAAATGAAAAAAAAGGATTATTAAACGCTCTAATTATAATAAGTGAATCTCAGATATCACACTTCTTTATATCTTTGTTTGTATTTTAATGGCATCACAGATGACAAAAACATTCTACCAGCAGTCAAAGTTATGCAAAGTTTCCTCTAAGTAACTGTGAACACAAAACTACATCTAATCCTAACTCTACCAGCAGTCAAAGTTCATGCAAAATTCCATCTCAGACAGAGTAACTGTGAAGACAAAAATACATCTAACCCTACCAGCAGTCAAAGTTCATGCAAAGTTCCCTCTGAGTAATTGTGAACACAAAACTACATCGAACCATAACTCTAACCCCACCAGCAGTCAAAGTTCATACAAAGTTCCCTCTAAGACAAGAGCAACTGTGACCACAAAACTACATCGAATCCTAACTCTAACCCTTAACTCTTTATACAAGCAGTCAAAGTTCATGCAAAATTCTCTCAAAGACAAAAGTAACTGTGAACACAAAACTACATCGAACTCTAACCCTACCAGCAGTTAAAGCTCATGCAAAATTCTCTCTAAGACAAGAGTAACTGTGAACACAAAACTACATCGAACCCTAACTCCAACCCTACAAGCAGTCAAAGTTCATGCAAAATTCCCTCTAAGACAAGAGTAACTGTGAACACAAAACTACATCTAACCCAAACCCTACCAGCAGTCAAAGTTCATGCATAGTTCCCTCTAAGACAAGAGTAACTGTGAACACAAAACTACATCTAACTCTAACTCTACCAGCAGTCAAAGTTCATGCATAGTTCCCTCTAAGACAAGAGTAACTGTGAACACAAAACTACATCGAACCCTAACTCTAACCCTACCAGCAGTCAAAGTTCATGCATAGTTCCCTCTAAGACAAGAGTAATGTTAACACCAAACTACATCTAACTCTAACCCTACCAGCAGTCAAAGTTCATGCATAGTTCCCTCTAAGACAAGAGTAACTGTGAACACAAAACTACATCTAACCCTAACTCTAACCCTACCAGCAGTCAAAGTTCATGCATAGTTCCCTCTAAGACAAGAGTAACTGTGAACACAAAACTACATCTAACTCTAACCCTACCAGCAGTCAAAGTTCATGCACAGTTCCCTCTAAGACAAGAGCAACTGTGAACACACAACAGCTAAGTGAGTTGATACACTTCCAACACTATATTTTCTGGGTACACCTTCTACTTGAAAAGAAACGAATTTTCTTCAGCATGTTCTATTTAAGCAAGTTATACTTTTTATGATAGGAACCTTTACACACATTTATAAATATATCTAATGTGCACCAAGTCCAAACTATGTGCGCCAATGAATAGTGATGTGCGCGTTAGCATTAGGTAACGCAGCTTAGCGAAAACAGTGAGTTAAACCCGTAGTTGCTTGTTGGGGGCGTTGAAGATTTTCTAGTTTAAATCCTTCCTCCACATCTCTTTACAAAATATAACAATATATTTAGCACTAAAAACGACTTTTTCCATGATATTTCAACTTTCCTCGATTTTACGATACATCGCTTTAAATATAGTGTTTTTACAAAAACACATTTTTTAAAAAGTGCTTCTAAAACGAAAGAGGAAGTCTATTAATTTTTAAAAGCTTTTTCAAGCAAAAAAAAACCAGTTTTACAGTTTTCTTTAGAAACTAAATTCCTGCATTTTTAAACCTAACGAATTTATAAAAGAGTAGGTACAATACCATGTATTCTGCATATCGTATATACAAGAGTATAGGAAACGCGTTAACGCAGTGGTTAGCGCACTGGCTTCGCATATGAGTGGTCCTGGGTTCATTCCCCAGTTGAGGCGGAAATGTTTTTCAGAACGCAACGGCTCCCGGATCGAAAATAAAGACTGCGAGGGAGAGGAGATGGCTACCGCCCTCAATTGCAGAGCCTCTGAAATGTGAGATCGCTAACATCTCATACCCCTACGGCATTAATAAATACTATGGGTTACTAACTTACTTTATAAAAGATTAGCTATAATATCATGTATTGAGCATATTGAAAGACAGCAAGTAAAATGATTCTATCACCTTATGAGAATGAACCCAAACCAAATACCAATAAAAGCATATAACAAAAGAATATACGGATAGAGAACAAAAGGTTGACCAATATAAAACAATGGATAAAAATCATCAATATAACTTTGAACAAAAATGGTCTAAACGCAGCTAATGTTGACACATCTGGCCATGGAACAAAAAAACAGAGGCTCCTACTCCTACTCTTGACAGCAACGAATGGATGTGACTTACCTGGGGTAAGACATGAGTACGAATTCGTATCTGTTTACAGTTGTTCTCACGCTCCTACTGGAACTCTCTTGTAGCAGAACAATGGTCCTATTAGATTTCTAGCTAGATATAGTCTAGGAAACGAACATGCATTGTGTCGCCGTTTTATTTGAACCAATGTCCCAACACAACCGACTTCAGCATTAACAAAACCTTGTTCATGTGATCAAACTGTTCATATAAATCGATGTAAACAACACAAATGTACAATGTGGTACATTTTCTATTTTGTCAGAAATAACACAAAGCATAAATTGTATGCTTCATAAAATTTTTAAATGGTCACATTTGGCACAAAGAATGGACAGTATGGCAACACTGTTGATCATTCTTACAGAATTCACAAAAATTCTGCAGAAATATTCATGTCTAAATTTGATTGTAAAATAGCTTTTACGTTCAAACATTAGCGTTCAATATTGCTGACTTGTGTAAATCTATATGATTAAATTTATCTTTTATTTTTTAAATATTTGCAAATATCTTATCACTATATTAAGTCGTGGTTATGTTTGTATCTTTTGGATATAAAATATTAAAGATGACGCTGTACACGTCGTGGAAACTGTTTATATTCCGCGAGATTGGTTAGCACACGTAAAGCTCTCACACTGCAATGCTCGTTAGTTGTCCTTTAAGAGGCCAATCCCCAGCATCGTGTGTCATCTCCGAAACGAAGGTTTGCTGATGAAACGGACTTTTAAGAGGCCCATCCCCAGCATCGTGTGTCATCTCCGCAACGAAGGTTTGCTGATGAAACGGACTTTTAAGAGGCCCATCCCCAGCATCGTGTGTCATCTCCGCCACGAGGTTTGCTGATGAAACGGACTTCCAATATCTCCTACCTCCTGCCTTGGTGGTGCATTCTGTTAGACTGTAGCCTGTCCATTTCGTGATGTGTCTCACCCACTTGTATCTCTGCCTCCTCTTGCGCACCTCCCCTCAACTTTACCCTCAAGTAAGGATTTCAGCAAGGTGTCGTGTCTTTTAATATGTCAGCATCTTTTATATCTATTTTATCTTTATTTTCTGAAATAGTTATTTTTCTATGCGAACCTCTTTGTTTACCTCTCTATCCACGAAGTTCTCCCTATTCTTCTATATATCCAAATCTGAAAGGAATCACTTCTGTATTCTAGATCTGTTGATTATCCAGACCTGAAGGAAACAACAGGAGAAGCGAGCATCCAAAGAAGGGCAGTACGACAATGGATACCAGCCCATTGTGGCATACCAGGAAATGAAAAGGCAGATATGGTAACAAATGTTGGAGCAACACAGGACAAAAAATACCAAGAAAGCTGCTCAAAAGAAAATAGGACCATCTTCTGGAAAGTCGCACTCCCGAAAGATGACTAACACTATCTTGCCAGTGCTGAACAGGTTATCATCTTCCGCTTGAGGACAGGGCACAACTCTGGCCCTTGCGAAAGGTTTCTTTGTTGTTCCGCCAACCCACGCCGCGCCCGTAACTAGTTCAAGCACAACGTCGGCATGTCGGAACAACATGGTAACTGTTATCGAAGGTTACGACTACGTGACTAACTAAACTGGTTAAGGGAGAAACACTGGACCGCAGAGACATCTATTCTCTCTAAGCTGTTGGGAAGAATACGTTGTTGGGGAACATAAGTTGTTGGGGAACATAAGCTGTTGGGGAGCATTCAAATATAGCAACATGTATCACGAGAACCTCAACTTGCTGTGTAGATATGTTAAAGTACTGCTAACCGAGAAGACAAGATTATCCATGTTTCTGAGCTATACATGAACGTAGAGTAGAAAATGTATTGTTCAATTTTCATTGTGATAAAGAGTTGAGTCATTTACTAATAACTTGAACTGGTACAGCTCATCTTCTGATAGTTCTCACACTCTTACATGTTCACACACTCATGTCCAGACAACGGAATTTTTTGAACCATGGTTTATAGATTGTCTGCGATATTTGAGAATTTCAGTCTGAAATATTCTAATTCAGCATAGATAACTTGATCTTATGTGGTGGAACAGGCAGTACCATCCCTAAATCTGCTTAGTCACCTCTTACGAAAAGCATGGTATGTCACAGTGTTGTTTGTTTTCTTTGCTTCATTGTGGTCCCCGGGCAACATACGGGCGACCGTATTAATAATGCACACTCTGTACAGTATGCCCACTCTGTCCAGTATTAATAATGCACACTATGTCCAGTATACCCACTCTATTCAGTATTAATAATGCACACTCTGTCCAGTATACTCACTCTGTCCAGTATACCCACTCTGTCCAGTATACTCACTCTGTCCCAGTATACCCACTCTGTCCACTATGCCCACTCTGTCCAGTATTAATAATGCACACTATGTCCAGTATACCCACTCTGTTCAGTATTAATAACTCCCACTCTATTCAGTATACTCACTCTGTCCAGTATACCCACTCTGTCCAGTATACCCACTCTGTCCAGTATACCCACTCTGTCCAGTATACCCACTCTGTCCAGTATACCCACTCTGTCCAGTATACCCACTCTGTCCAGTATACCCACTCTGTCCAGTATACCCACTCTGTCCAGTATACTCACTCTGTCCAGTATACTCACTCTGTCCAGTATACTCACTCTGTCCAGTATACCCACTCTGTCCAGTATACTCACTCTGTCCAGTATACCCACTCTGTCCAGTATACCCACTCTGTCCAGTATACCCACTCTGTCCAGTATACCCACACTGTCCAGTACGCTCACTTTGTCCAGTATGCCCACTGTGTCCAGTATGCCCACTGTGTCCAGTATGCCCACTGTGTCCAGTATACCCACTCTGTCCAGTATACTCACTCTGTCCAGTATACCCACTCTGTCCAGTATACCCACTCTGTCCAGTATACCTACTCTGTCCAGTATACCCACTCTGTCCAGTATACCCACTCTGTCCAGTATACCCACTCTGTCCAGTATACTCACTTTGTCCAGTATGCCCAATGTGTCCAATATGCCAATTGTGTCTTCTTTGCTCACTTTTCACTCTTTGCCAACATTACATTATTTGCCCACGTTTCCCTCTTTGTTTTAAATCAGAAAGGAAAAGAAACGATGAAGATAATCTACTTCATTGTCCTCTGGTTACACTATATGCACTCCGTTCCTCACAATGAAGAAGCATACGGCACGCCGACAGTGCTACTAATAGCATGTAATACCGTAGCTTCAAGCCGTAGTCCACGGGGATCAATGTAAATATCCACTTTGTAAACATGACGCCGTGAGCGCGAATCGAACCTTGATGTTCCTTGATGTTATAAATCCAGGATTTTTTCAACCCCCTCCTTTCCCCTCTTCAACTTCAACCCTTGACTGTTTCGTACAAAATAATTGTCGAAAGTGAGTTGTGTCTCGTTGTATTTCCAACGAGAACACATAACGAACGGCTTAACAACTACGCCATTGAAATCCACAAAATCCGAAAGAATAAAATATAGACATGTTTTAAATATAAAAATAGATTACTCCTTGTGGTCAGACCATGATCGATTCCAATATTAGACTTACTGGCAAATAGGAAATCCAACCTTCTTGACTCATTTGATCAATCCCTTATTTTCATTGGTTGTACAAAGTATAGTCATAATAATAATAAGAAACATAACCCGTCATGGTTGTAGGGATGCCACACTGGAGACATCAGGGGTGCCACACTGTAGACATCAGCATAAAAAGTTCTAATATTTCTATCCTCAACCATTCGGAGAAGTGTAGAAAAGTCATACCCAGATAATTCCTTGATGTTATAAATCCAGGATTTTTTCAACCCCCTCCTTTCCCCTCTTCAACTTCAACCCTCGACTGTTTCGTACAAAATAATTGTCGAAAGTGAATTGTGTCTCGTTGTATTTCCAAACCAAACATGTTTACATCGTTTTACCGCTGTTTAATCTTTGTGACCATTGAACATTACGGTAGAATTCATATACGTCATTAAGAAGGCTGGATTTCCCATACGAAAGTATCCTTTATTTACCGTTGTTTAATCATTGGTAGCATATCCTTTACAGGAATTAGCTATCAACCCAGCATTTGTTGGCTGTGATGATTTTCTAGGCAATATAAATACATTAAGCAGTTTGCCGTTGCTTTCTGAACGGTCCGGATGCACAATTGCCTGTGGCGGGGATCAAACTCGGTACTTTGGCCGTCACAGACGCGCTCTGTACCACTTCGCCACAGAGCCGGACACTTATAGTCATGTTTAATCAAAGTGAGCATTTAAAATTTCGGTATAATTGAAAGACGTCATTATGAAGGCCGTATTTCCCCATTTGACAGTATATTTTATATTGGAGACAGTCTTGGGTAAGGAAGGTCAACAGGCTGCTTCAATGCAATCTGGAAAAGAAGCGTGATTTGGTGTAGAAGCTCCAATATAATGCATTTCATAGCTCAGAAAGATAGACCTGGTAGAGAATATGTAAACTAGACACAAAGCATGTAATTCTCTGGTCTACACCTTTCTTCGAACCGATATGAGCCTGTGAATGGTAGTAGTTGAAGAAGATATATAAATCCGTATATTAAACGTATATGCGTGATACATAAGGGTGCTTCAATTGAAAACCTTAAATGTTGTTTTAGGGTTTTTAAAAAAACAAACATTATTAAGCTGATAAGAAAATAATAATCGAGCGCAGATTCAAGCAAGTCCGTTGTCAATTACGAAATATTTTGGAGTCATCGTTGTTATCCTTCAAACTTGACGCTTTCGACTTTCTCCGTGAGTGTAGCTATATCGAAATGGACAAATATTGAAGAATAAAAAGTAAGAAAGTTAATGATATACGATAGGAATAAATATGCAAATAAGAGTATTTTATACATATATAAAAGAACAAGCTCGTTGTGTCTGTCCGTTATATAAATCTAAACGACTTCACCCATACGGATGAAATTTGGCACGGATACTAATGAGGTCCTCCGCTTTCACAATGCGTTAGCATGACAAATTTTAGAAGCAGGTGATTACTGTCCTGTACTCCGACAAAATTGACCACTAATATTATTGGTTAACCTTTTACCTCTAGTCATTGTAAGAGGTCAAATAAACAAATGGTAGAATAATAGTGTTGGGTTTCAATCGATGTTTACTCTGTATTAACATGTTCCATATTCCTTAACCTTGCCTTTGTTAATGTCATGTGTATATGTGTCTATGTGGGAATCGCAGAATACTGTTTCCATCTGTCTTTCTTTTATGTTCTTTAAATCATTTCGCTTCATCGTAAATATTCTCCGGTAATCGTTGTTATCATGAGAGTACTAATCCTACAACATTTATAAAAGTACAACTTTTTAATCTTTTGTGGTCTATCCGGGATAACTCAGACCGATGAGGCAGTACATGATCTATACTTTTTGTCTTTTCTCTGATTTTGCTGTGAGGTGCCGCAGTGTTGAATGACGATCAATTTTATAACTATGGCACATTTTGTCGCTTGATACGCTTATACTGTGTCTTTTCAGAATATTGGTACCTTCTTCAATCCATCATATTCTTCTTGTTCTGTCTCTGTATCTTGCTCTTTCTATTTTCATGGTGTATGTTCTTGCCGCTAAAAGTTGGCGTTAAAAATTAATGTTTTCTTTGTGTGCTATTCGATAAACGAATTTCCTCCTCAAAGCAATGGCAAACTACAGGAGTAATATGCCTAGTAATTCACTTTTGGATATTCTGAACACACGTGATTATAACACCAGTTTATAAACATATCTCAAGCTTCGGTGGGTCAAATCGCCCAGAATCGCACAGTGTGATACAGAGAATCCACAAAGAAGACTGTATTCTGGAAAGAATATGTCACATGATGATGATAACGATGCTCTTGCCGCTTGCTAATAAGGATTCATTTTCATTAAGTGACTGAACTATGTCAGTTTCTGGTTGTTGTTTTTTTACCATAGACTGTTGTTCGAACATTTCTTGTAATCTCTTCATTTCTCACATGATCTCTTCCTGTTATATTTACTGCGTTTCCTAGACATCTCATTTCACACGTAGTAAGTTTTTAGTGTCCTTGTTTGACATTGATAGTAAGTAAGTAAGTAAAGTAACCCATAGCATTTATTAATGCCGTAGGGGTGTGAGATGTTAGCGATCTCACATTTCACAGGCTGTGCAAATGAGGGCGGTAGCCATCTCCTCTCCCTCGCAGTCTTTACTTCCCGGATTAATCCGGTACCCATTTAAGGCTGGGTCGACCTGGGAGCCGTTGCGATCTGAAAACATTTCCGCCTCAACTGGGGAATGAACCCAGGACCACTCATATGCGAAGCCAGTGCGCTAACCACTGCGCTAAGGCGGCTCCCATGCGCTAACGCGGCTCCCTTATGACATTGATAACACAATATTGGATTGAATAGTGAATTTATGATTTGTTGTTTGCCTTCCATCGGGAAAGATTTGTGTTTCAAAATTGGTGCAAGTTCATAATTTAGGTAGTAAATTCTTGTCTCGTGCTCTCTGTCAATTCTTCCGTCGTCTGTAATAATACTGCCGGGACATTTAAATTCCTGCACTAATTTGAGTATTTGATCAGTGCATGATCTACAGACGACAATGTCGCCGACATGTAAGCTGCTTTATCCCATATGATATAAAATATGAACTATCATAAAGAAACTATATCTCAGTTCTGTCGTGTATGTAATACCAAATATGTACATCATGAAACTCGTATACTGCAGAGGAAAATAGCCTGTATGTCGCTGATGAATACATAACGCGTTGTTATTGTCACAAAATGAGATTAAGTTATTTCCAAGCAACATATTTATACAAACAACATCATAATTAAGCAACATAGTAACATACTATGCATGTTGTTGGAGATGAATAATAGTGGACATCCGAGGGTTGTGTCTTTGAAATTCGTTGTCCCATCCTATATGCAAGAGACCTTCAATCCAATCCATGATGCAGCCAAATATATCAGACTTAAACACAAGAAACTAAGGCATGATTCGTGGCGCAGTGCAATACCTTCTTTGGGCTACACGATGTTATTCCACAATATGTTTGCTAACAAATAGGATTATGTAAGAAAGGGTTAACGAACGCAACTCTCCGCATGAGGAGAAATGTTTATGTTTAGATTATATGTACATTCTCTTATTTCTTAGGCGTGTATATGTTGTATTTTTTTAACATATAAGATTCCCAAAATACTACAGACGTTTACTCTCTGACTGATTCTGTGAGTATTCTTTGGAAAAAAATTAATCAGAGTATGTACGACGTCAGTTCTCTATTACTCAATAACTCTTCTATTCTTAACAGTCACGGTTGAAAACATGTACAATATTACTATTTTTTGACTTATCACCCGCGCAACGGTGGGTATTACCTCTAGTTATTTTATAATATGAAAACGGAACAAATGATATAATACCCACACACACACACACACACAAAATTAAAATTAAAATTAAAAATACAAATTAGAGAAATAAAATTGTAATTATCATTTTTATCCCTTTTGTACCTCAAGACGGACCACCTGCCACTGTGGTAACACAACCAGGATGCTTACTGGATAAATAAAATCCCAGAACCAGCATGCCACTGTAGATTCCTGTCGAAGCAACACCGTGTAAAAAATCCTGTTTTAGGACTGGGTGCTACCCCCAATAATTTATTGTCCTTTTCCTGTCTTTCAAACCAGACAACAAGTCAAATTAAACAGTCCCGTAAAAGAAACTCAGGGTTACTAGGCCACACTATACGCAGATATAACCAATAGAAATAACACAAAGGGCTGAAAAGGCGTTGACTATCACAACAAGGCCACTAGTTTAAATAAAAATCCATGATTGTCATTGGTCTGTATGTACTGTATGTACTTTGTGTTTACAAGCAAAGCGTCACTTTTGAAGGATGATGCCCGATGAGCCCCACGACTGCATATAACGAGCGAATCGGACCTACTGTTTTATATCGTCTATTCCTTCTATTGCCAGGTAAATGGTACATCCTATATGGAACAAAATAACAGTTTACACAATATATGCGTGTATGCCGCATTGTTATTGGATTAAGTGGCTTGAGCTCAGGAATCGCTGGATCAGCAACCTATTCCTCTATCTGATACGGCTGAACATCTGACCGGATCTACTACGACTGCAAATTTGAACGGCTCTACTATGGCTGCACATTCGACCGGCCCTACTATGGCTGCACATTTGACCGGCCCTATATGGCTGCACATTCGATCGGCTCTAATATGGCTGCACATTTGTGATCTGCCCTACTACGGATACATATTTGACAAGCCCTACTACGGCTGCATATATTTCACCGGTTCTACTATAGCTGCACATTTGTGATCTGCCCTACTACGGATACATATTTGACAAGCCCTACTACGGCTGCATATATTTCACCGGTTCTACTATGGCTGCACATTCGACCGGCCCTACTATGGCTGCACATTTGACCAGATCCATTAAAAACTAGGTCTCATCACGAATATTTCTCTCCATAAATTATCTTACTAATGAATTGAACTTAAAACCTTATGGGTGTACAGCCAGTGACACAAACTCTAGTGCCCCCTCCACAACTAGATTTATTCACCACTGTCTCCAATACAAGACCTACTGACTAATAGGAAATACGGAAAAAGGGCCTTTTAAAACGACTCTTGGCCTATTATCTTGACATGGTGTGGCCGACACACAAAGTATAATGATGATGGCCAATGAAAATCATGGTAATAGTGAAATGAGTCATAGTGTTCATCCAGTAGGTCTTACTGTTTCCGAGGGTCACGGCTCATTCACGTCACTCCTATGTCTTAAAACGTTAATTTCTGTCACAGTTTTTGAAGGCTTTTGCCTACGGCGGACTATGCTGCGTCACAGCTGTAGAAGATCTGGCTTCAGCTGACTACACTGTGACATCCAAAATCCCTAGTTATTTATAATTCATGGATTGTTAAGCTATGCTGGTAGCTTATCGACTGGTGCGTCAAATGTTTACGTGTTTTCTGACATTCTGCTGGACTCAGGAGATTACACTTTTGTGGGAAAGTGTGTTGGTTCTGGAAATAAAGATGAAAATTGGGATTTCGTGAATGAGGGAGAGTGGGTTCAGTGGCGTAGCGAGGGGGGGGAGGTGCTGACAGCCCCGGGCGGCATTATCGGGAGAGCGGCAAATTTATTTTCGTCCAGTCTTTCACAATCACTGACATATTGGGGTGCAAAGGGAACGCATTGCTCTAGGCCGACCCAGGGTTAGCAGATAACCAAGATCCCAAATGTACCTCCACGCGGTGCACCCTGGAAACAGAAATACAGCAGCTGGAGCTGATTCTGGCCAAATCATTTGGGGATCGTGTCCGAGAATATGGAGGTAGCAGATGGAAAGAGATTTGACTGCACAAGAGACAGACAATATCTCCGACACCACCAGCATCACCACATATAGCGACACTGTCGACATACAGTGAAGCTAGTCAGTCCAGTCCGAACATTGGAGGGGCGGCCAATGTAAAATGCACGTAAAGGTAGATGCATGGAGAGAGACAAATAGATTTCATACCGAGTACAATGAAACAATGAAAGGGCAGAACAGCGCTAGAGTGTAGCGTGAACTGCAAATAGAAAGTGAAAAGTCCCTAGGAAAGGGGAACTACAAGCTCCGTCAGCTCGAGACGAGCTTCTAGTTACCTGTGTTCCTTACAGGCAGAGACCCAGACCCACTCATTGGCGTTTGGTAAAGCAAGAAGACCTAATCCAACTCTAATGTCGAGCCTTCCTAAACCGGAAATATGCTCGCGAAGAGAAAGGGTTCTGTACCCGATGGGCTTAGGCAAGAAAGGGACAACGATGGTAGTCCTGACCCAACTCTACTGTCAATGTTTCCTATACCGTAAGTACACTTGCAGAGAGAAAGGGTTCTGTACCCGATGGGCTCAGGCACAAAAGGGACAACGATTTAGCCCTGGCCCAACTATACTGTCAGGTTTTCCTACACCGGAAATACACTTGAAGAGAGAAAGGGTTCAGTACCTGATGGGCTCAGGCGCTATTGGGACAAGGACGCTCAGCTCGAGAACGCCTTCTCTCAAACGCGTGGTGTGAGACTCGAACATGGACAAGGGGTACACGATGTCGGTGAATGACACCTCGGCTAAGAGGGCGAAAGAGCCAGGGTCCAACTCCTCTGTTGAGTTCTTCCCCTAAGGAACCAGGCTCACGGATGAGAAACGGTTCAGTACACAATGGGCACAGGCACAGCACGTGCAATTACACGAAGCAAGTTCATAGACAGCGGAACACCTTGTGCGAGTCAGACGAGAGCAAAAATCGTCTGGGCGACGAGTCGCCACTACGCGTGCCTGGAGACAGATGTAGAGGCTGTCACAGGCTAAGGGTAGCCCACCCGAATTGTCAAGGCATGCCGAAATCGGATGTGCTAGGCCTACAAGGCGCATAACGGTGGCACAACGTAATTACGCTCCCGGCGGAAATCGCACGGATATCCGTGATGGTTACAATGGAGCGAACGCAAAACAAACAAACTGACATATTCTTTTAATGTCACAAGGGCTAAAAATTATGATTCCGCCCCGGGCGCCATTGACCCACTCTACGCCACTGAGTGGGTTCTGTGAATGAGGCAGGAGAGTGGATTCTATGAATGAGGCAGGAGAGTGGGTTCTATGAAAGAAGATATGAGATTGGGTTCTATGAAGGAAGATACGAGAGCGAGTTCTATGAATGAAGGTAGAAGAGTAGGTTCTATCAAGAAGGTAGCATAATCGGTTCTATTAACGATAAAAAAGAGGAGATTTTAGTCAATTAAATCAACGTGTATATTCTCGAATAACTTTTGAAATGGACCGGTCGAAAGACACATAGACAACAACAATACACACACTGCACATGTAAGTAAATTTCTAGAGAATAACAAACATTGTAACATTTACACACGCCAGAACGCCTCTGAGCTACACGGATCAATTAGGTCTACTTGTAAACATAAATAACATATAACTATAAACAAGGTTGTTTCAGACGTGACCAGCAATAGGGTACTACAGACCTGTGATCGACAGTTGTCACGTGACCATCAACAGAGTACTATAGACTTGTTACATTTGTTTGAGGGAAAATTAGTGAAACCTGCTACAGTAGGACCACATTTTCCTGGTATAAGAGAGATCCAGCAGGAGTTTGAGAATGTACGCTGAAGAAGAATAAAGCTTTCAAACTTATACAGCTACATGAGCTATAAGCATGCACAGACTTCACCATCTGCTGGTGGAGACTGAGCACCTATTGGTTTCCCCGAAGTGCAATGATGTCAGCTGATAACTAATAATCAGTCAGATCGTTAAACCATGCTTAGACAAACTGCGCGTGGGCGATGATGTGTCCCCGAATACTGTTAACTAACTGTCAATCAATTTATTTTATCAGGCGCAAATATGACACTGGCATATCCAGGCACGCCTGAATGTTTAACCTCTGCTAAACTTGACGGTTCACACTGGAACAAACAGACGGTGATCGAGTGAACTAACCTGAAAATAACTTCTATATTAGAATTATTAGTTCTCATCTGCTTAGGTGAATATGGAAAATAATTTTTTTTTAACTTCGAACGAAGCTGTGATTTGTTTATTGATTGAAATCTAGATCGATATTTTCACACCTGGAATTTTTGCTCAGTTTTGCCTGTTTGGCTTTTAGAAATATGATATTTAAACAACTACATTTTAAAGATAAATATTGTAAAAAGTTGAGGAAAGATTTCACAAGATGAAGACCTGTGTAACATATCGCTGTCAAATGAGATGAAAATGAGAGTTCTTAGAAGTTATATACGAGTAGAACCAATCCTGTTGTATGGAAGTGAATCTTGGACACTTAACAGAATAGTGAAAATTATATTGAGGCAGCAGAGATGTGGTTTTATAGAAGAATGTTAAGAACACCATGGGCAGATAAAAAGCGTAATGAAGATCATTCACAAAGAGAGATGCTTACCCGCATCAGAAAGAGAAAATCCACATTTATTGGACACATCATGAGAAGAGGATAGATAGAATACAGTGTAACAACAGGAAAGTTAAAGAGCAAGAGAGGTAGTGGAAGACCAGAGAGGAGATGCTTGACAAACAGAATGTTGGCATGGGAGAACATCGGTATCGCAAATGACTGGCGGCACATCAAATATAATTCTATACAACGACATGATAACCAGCGCCACTCGGCATTAAACGTAAGATGAAAATGAAGAAGACGTTCACACAGCTGTAAATGTAGTTCATGAGAAGATGTTCACACAGCTGTAAATGTAGTTCATGAGAAGATGTTCACACAGCTGTAAATTTAGTTCATGAGAAGATGTTCACACAGGTGTAAATGTAGTTCATGAGAAGATGTTCATACATGAGTAACTGTAATTCGAAAGAAAATGTTCACACAGCTGTAAATATAGTTCATGAGAAGATGTTCCCATTGGTGTAAATGTAGTTCATGAGAAGATGTTCAGGCAGTTGTAAATGTAGTTCGAGAGAAGATGTTCACACAGCTGTAAATGTAGTTCGAGAGAAGATGTTCACACAGCTGTAAATGTAGTTCGAGAGAAGATGTTCACACAGCTGTAAATGTAGTTCGAGAGAAGATGTTTACACAGCTGTAAATGTAGTTCGAGAGAAGATGTTCACACAGCTGTAAATGTAGTTCATGAGAAGATGTTCACACAGCTGTAAATGTAGTTCATGAGAAGATGTTCACACAGCTGTAAATGTAGTTCGAGAGAAGATGTTCACACAGCTGTAAATGTAGTTCGAGAGAAGATGTTTACACAGCTGTAAATGTAGTTCATGAGAAGATGTTCACACAGGTGTAAATGTAGTTCGAGAGAAGATGTTTACACAGCTGTAAATGTAGTTCGAGAGAAGATGTTCACACAGCTGTAAATGTAGCTCATGAGAAGATGTTCACATAGCTGTAAATGTAGTTCATGAGAAGATGTTCACACAGCTGTAAATGTAGTTCGAGAGAAGATGTTCACACAGCTGTAAATGTAGTTCGAGAGAAGATGTTCACACAGCTGTAAATGTAGTTCGAGAGAAGATGTTCACACAGCTGTAAATGTAGTTCGAGAGAAGATGTTTACACAGCTGTAAATGTAGTTCGAGAGAAGATGTTCACAATAGCTGTAAATGTAGTTCGAGAGAAGATGTTTACACAGCTGTAAATGTAGTTCGAGAGAAGATGTTCACACAGCTGTAAATGTAGTTCATGAGAAGATGTTCACACAGCTGTAAATGTAGTTCATGAGATGTTCACACAGCTGTAAATGTAGTTCATGAGAAGATGTTCACACAGCTGTAAATGTAGTTCATGAGAAGATGTTCACACAGCTGTAAATGTAGTTCGAGAGAAGATGTTCACACAGCTGTAAATGTAGTTCGAGAGAAGATGTTTACACAGGTGTAAATGAAGTTAATGAAAAGAGATTGAGCTGTCTATAAATTACATCAAAAATATTTGTCAACTTTTTGTTTTACCCCCCCCCCCCCCCCACGCCCCCCCCCCTTTATTATCAACAAACTTTCAAGAATTCGACTCTGCTTCGCGTCTGTAAATTCAGTCCCCATGATAATTCAAATAATACTCAAGATTCTTCTTCTACTGATAGGGTTAAACTTGTTCTCACTTTTCATCCCCATACCTCTAGCGTCCGTATTGTTCAAACGTTATTTCCTTTTCCAGCCACATGCTCAAACTCGTGCTGTTTTCCAAAATTTTCCTGTGGCTGCTGTATGTTCTATAGGCGTGACGAACATCTTAAAGATATCTTGGTCCATAGCCATTTCAGGACGGATGTTAGGACCATTGTGGCACAGTTTGTTGGGAATACTGACGTTGCAACACATGTGTCTATGTAGAGATTTATTTGGTCAAATCAAACAATTTAATTGATGCATAAAAACAATATATTTATTTGGTCAACTCAAACAGTTTAAGTGTGAGAGAAGATGTGTGAGTGACGGATGGGAGAATATGTACGAGTGACGTGTGGGAGAAAATGTGTGAGTGACATGTGAAAGAAGATGTGCACATGAAGCGTGGGGTAAGATGTATGAGTGACGTTCGGGAGAAGATGTGTGAGGGACGTGTGGAAGAAAATGTGTGAGGGACGTGTGGAAGAAGATGTGTGAGTGACGTGTGGGGGAAAAGTATTACTGAAAGTATTACTTTTCTCAACACATGCCCTAAAACCTTGCCTGCTTCTAATTTTTGCTATAATTTGTCTATTTTTTTTACTCTAGCATCTCTAAGAACTTCTACATTCGTTTACATCAGACAATGAGAATTCGATAAAATACATTTGCAACAGAATAGATGACGTCACTTGTAGGGTAGTGTCTTGTGTTGACTACCGCTTGCTCTAGATGGCTCTTTCATGAACTGCATCGATTCAAGAACTTTGGGTTTGCAAACAGGCGCCTTAATAGATTGGAATTTATTGTGAACAATATGTAATCTCGTTTAAGTGTTGAGAAACAACGAATAACGATTTCATTTGGGCATCATTATTATCTACATCTGTTTGGGTCCTAGACGAGCCACTTGATGATGTTATTTGTCTGGTTTCACTTGCACATAACATTTGGTTATAATTTATCTATATTTTGCGATGTGTGGGGGGAAGATATGTGAGCCGATGTGTGAGCGACTTTTGTAAGACGATGTATGAGGCGATGTGTGAGCAACGTGTGGGAGAGGATGTATGATCCGATGTGTGAGTGACGTGTGGGAGAGGATGTATGAGCCGATGTGTGAGTGACGTGTGGGAGACGATGTACGAGGCGATGTGTGAGCAACGTGTGGGAGAGGATGTATGAGCCGATGTGTGAGCAACGTGTGGGAGAAGATGTATGAGCCGATGTGTGAGTAACGTGTGGGAGATGATGCATGAGTCGATGTGTGAACGACATGTCGGGGAAGATACGTGAGCCGATGTGTGGGGAAAGATGTGTGAGCCGATGCGTAGGAGAAGTTGTGTGAGTGGTGTTGAAGCAGATGTGTGAGCCGATGTGTAGCGATATGTGGAGGAAGCTGTGTGAGCGACATATAAAGAAAGATGTGTTAGTGACGTGTGGGAGAAGATGTGTGAGCCAATGTGTGAGCGACGTTTGGGAAAGACGTGTGAGTGACGTGTAGGGAAAGATGTGTGATTGACGTGTGGGAGATGTGTGAGCCCATGTGTGAGTGACGTGTGGGAGAACATGTGTGTGCGACTTGTGAGCAGAAACCATCTTCTAAGGTAGGCCCAGCAAGCCCATAGGAATACCTGATTTACTAAATTCCGACAACTGAAGCTAAGTCCACATTACAGATAACAAATCTATGGCACGGGGTACATAGAAAAACAAGTTTACAACTGTTTAGAAACAATATTTCTTCAGTGGCAACATATGGCTGTGAGACTTCAACAAATAAAATATCGGCATTCGAAATGTAATGTTATAGAAAAGTCATAAGGTTATCATGGACAGTAGGACGACCCAATGAAGACGTTCACAAAGACTTGAACATAGACGAAGATTGGCTCTTCAGAAATATCAAAAAACTCCAGCTAACGTATTTCAGACAAATAAAGAGTCACAGTGGTTTAGACAGATGGTAGGTAGGTAGTTAATAATTTTGCCTCTCTTTTGGAGAGGCGTGCCCCTTTCAACCAGTAGACTGTAATTCCATTTAGGTTATATCAGAACATACTACCATAAAATATTATAGGTAACAACGATTTCATAAACGTAAGTCAATTACTCATAAGTTTAGACAGATTAGTCATGGAGGAGACATTTATAGGAAAGAGAACAAGATGCATACTAAGATTCGCCCGTGTATTGAAGAGGCCCGAAAGGGGAACAAAGAATAGCAACACTGTTTACCTTCCACGCATGTCGTAAAAGGCGACTAAGGAGGTTATGGGATGGAGTTGGCTGTCCCATCCCATATAGGGTCAGTGCCCCAAATTTATGCTGAATTCGGATGTATCCGGCCGAAAGGCGCAGATATCGCATCAATGCTGTATACCATGACACAACGCATTCCATTTTCCGGACTACATCCTGCTAATATGCAGGAGTTTGAGAACGAAAGCAGAAGAAGAAGAAGAATACCAAGACTAAGATATATATGTGATATCGAAGACCTTCTGAACATGACTCTAGAATATAGGTTGCCAAAGTGGGCGGTACAGCCCCAAGTGGGCGTTCTTTCTAGGTGGAGGGTAATAGTAGGTTCAGACACAAATGGGGTGGGGGAGCGTTCAGGTGGTCTAGGAGTCAGTGTCTCCTTATAGAAGAAATTAATAATATATATATTTATAAATTATTTATTTTCGTCATTTTTCGATACATTTTATAATGAATTATGTGGTGGAAATCCGTACCGGATGCCTCCCGGTGTAGGAATGTGTTTAACGTGTTTCCATGTTTACATTTGTGTTTTCTGGATTACCCGGTTTAGATGGTATAATTATCTTGTTAGTGGAGACAGTGTGATGCCAAATTTAGTTTCATCCTTTAGGTTATGTGATTGTTGTTCATAGTTGATTATAGGAGAGCAGATTATAAAGATCTGTTTGATGACCAACGGAACACACACAAGAACATACAATATACAACAATGATAGACCAGCAATACTGATATAAATAGTAAAAGACACAATAAAATCAATAAAATGTGGAAAGGCCACAGGCTCCGATACCGTAACATCAGACATAATAAAAACTCTAAACGAATTTGGTGTGGAAACTATCACCGAACTTTGCAATGACAGCTTTCATAGTTCCCGTACCTAGAGACCTGAAAGTATCAATATTCATGCTGGTATCGAAGAAGCCCAGGGCGGGTGATTATACAAAACAGAGAACAATAAGTTTGATATGGCACAGAACCAAAATACATCAAGATAATACATGAAAGAATTAAAAACAAGTTAGATTTTAGGAAAAAACAAAGAAATTAGAGAAGCTATACTTAGTTTCCGACTATTGATAGATAAATGTATAGAAGTTCAAAAAATATTTATATTTGAATTATAGACTACAGCAAGGCCTTTGACAGAGTCCAACAAGAAAATTAAATTTAATATTTTCAAGAAATAGGAATAGATGGAAAAGACATCAGACTGATTGGAAATATATATTGGGAACAGACTGCATCAATAAGGTGTGAAAACGGCTACTTACCATACATATAAATAAAAAGAGGGGTAAGACAAGGATGCATTTTATCACCCAACCTATTTAATATCTTCTACACAGAGAATATTTTTAAACATATAGAAGGAATACCAGGACTCAAGATCAGTGGGAAAATAATAAACAACCTGAGATATGCAGATGACACTTTTCTTTTAGCAGAAAGTAGGAACTACAAAAGAATAATAGATCAAGACAATAAATCAAGTAAAGAATATGAACTGGATATAAATATCATACACATAACTACGATGATAATCAGCAACGTTAATGAAGAACAGGAGATAAACATAAAAATACATGGAGAGAAACTACAACAAGTAGAACATTATCAAGATCTTGGACACATAGTCACAAATAATGGCAGATGTGAAAAATAATTTAAAAGGAGAATATGAATAGCAAAAAGTACATTCAATGACATGAGGAAACATCTAAACAAATTACAAACAAGCTAAAAATGTTAATTAAAAAATGCTACATTTATTCTTTATTAATGTAGGGCTCAGAAGTATGGACAATAGACAAATAATTAGAAGTCAGAATTGATGCCTTGGAGATGTGGACATATAGAAGAATAGGGATAACATCACAGATAGAGAAGAAAGCAAACAAAGAGGCTCTAAGAACACTTCGTATGAAGAAAGAGATATTAAAGGAAATAAAGATAAGGCAAATAAAATATTTTGAACATATTAAAAGACATATACACCTTGTTGAAAACCTTACTTGTGGGTAAAGTCGAAGGGAGTCGACCATGAGGTAGGCAGAGATCAAGTGGGAGAGTAACATCACGAGATGAACAGGTTACAGGCTAGTAGAGTGCACCACCAAGACAAGAAATAGATGTTGGAGGTCTGTTGCAGCCAAACTCCGTTACGGAGACGGCACATAGTGATGATGAAACTGTGCTCAATGTTATTCGAATATACACTTTACAAACTTGACATATAGGCTAATGTTTCATTGAAGTCTGTATATCAATAACTGTGTTCAAGATGAAGAACATGTTGAGCCCGTATAGCAATAACTGTGTTCAAGTTGAAGCACATGTTGAGTCTGTATATCACTAACTGTGTTCAAGATGAAGAACATGTTGGGCACTATTTTTCAATAATGTAGACGCAGTAATCTATCATTAATCGTTATTTACGTCGAAAATACCCCATCAAGGCCTGCACCGTGCCGTGGTGATGGGGCTTAGTTCAGCCATCAGGGGCTGGAAACTAAGACTGGTCGGGCAGTCCCATTCGAGCAGGACCATAGTCCTGCCCAAGTAAGCAGAGTGCTGAAGACGGAGGCATCCAGCCAAAAGGCGCACAGATAATCAGGATGCCACGCACAAAACACAATGGAAACATGTCTACATCTATAAATAGTTATGGTACCTGCCCTGTGGTGGACGTTCAGGCAGGGACGGTGCCGGGCCCTATACCTCGAAAGGGCCCAACCTCAGTTACTGAAAGTCCTTCTCAATTGCCTCGAGGAGCCAGGAGGCAAGGGAATAGAGCTACTGGCCAAACAAACTTTAAACGACCAATAAAAATAATGCACTGGAATGCTGATGGTGTCAACAGATGGATACAGCAAAAAATTGGAACTTGAAAATGTCCTCAGTGAAGAACAAGTTAATATATGCTGTATCCAAGAAACAAACCTCAGCAGCGACATAGCCTTCAAAATCAGAGGCTACCAGTGCTACCGATCTGACCGAAAGGACAGGCGAAAGGGTGGAATTCTGACACTTGTTAAAAACAATATCAGCGCATGTCAGCTGGAAGTATATATGGACGGGGCAGAATACCAGATGCTCCACCTAAAAACAGACAGTGCAGGATTCCATCTCCTGAACTACTACTGCCCAAATGATAAACCATTGGCACTAGACACAATTCCAGATAAAGAGAGACTTATTGTGTGTGGTGACTTCAACAGCCACTTTCAGAGCTGGGGCTACGATCATATCGACAAGAGAGGTGAGGAACTTGAGAGCTGGAAGGATGAAAATAATCTCATCCTTATTAACCAGCCAGCTGACTCACCAACCTTCTACTCGAGAGCATGGCACACCACCTCTACACCAGATCTGGCATTCCACTCACCAGGCCTGGAATGGAACATCACACGTGTCGTTGGAAAGCAGCTTGGGGGTAGTGACCACAGACCAGTATTTCTGGAAATCCACAATGAATTTACCAAGGACAGCAGCACGCTCACTAGGTGGAACTATAAAAGGGCAGACTGGAAAATGTACCAGCATTTAACCAGTGTTCTAGCTAAGGACATGAACTTGGACAAAGACATCAATAGAGCAGTGAGTGAATTTAATAAATGTATACTACATGCTGCTAGTAAAACCATACCCAGGGGAGCACGCAAAAATTACAAACCCTACTGGAATGATGAACTGGAAAAGCTGCAAAATGAGATGGAAACATTTAGACAGCAGGCTGAGAACAGACCTAGCCAAGAACATCACATCAAATATCAGCAAACAAAGGCTAAATTTCAAAGAGCCAAGTTACAATCCAGACGGAGTAGCTGGAAAGAAAAAACAGAGTCGCTGAACCTAGAAAGAGATACTAGGAAATTATGGAAACTTGTAAAACAACTAAATGATGAAGGTACAGGGAGAAATACCAGGATCACACTTTATAAAGATAGAGACATTCTAACAGGTAAACATGCAGCTGATTACTTTGCAGATTCCTTTGCAGAAGACAATAACATCAAAGTCAGCCCAGACAAACAACAGGAGGTTCGAGAGAACCAGCAAAACATTGGACAAGGCGAACCTATACCTGAAGTCATGGAGGCACCAATCACAATGAGAGAACTGGAGCATGCAATATCCAAATTGAAAATGAAAAAGTCCCCTGGAGCTGATGGAGTGTCCAATGAAATGATTAGAAACCTGGGAATTGCAGCAAGAGCAAAGCTACTGCAGATCTTTAACACAAGCTGGTCCACGGGTAATATACCACAGGCGTGGAGAGAAGCCATAGTGATACCACTCCTCAAATCAGGAAAAGATGGCAACACAGTCTCCAACTACAGGCCCATCAGCCTCACAAGCTGTCTATGCAAAACAATGGAACGCATTATAAATCTTAGGATGCAGTGGTACCTTGAAAGTGAAAACCTTCTGGTATCACAGCAAGCAGGTTTCAGACAGTGCTACTCTACTGAAGATCAGGCAACCTACCTCTCCCAAGAGATTGAGGATGCCTTCCAAGAAAAGAAACAGGTACTAGCAGCATGGATAGACCTCAGGAAAGCATTTGATAAGGTCTGGAAAGAAGGGCTCCTAAATACATTGCGAAATTGCAGGGTTAGCTCAAGAATGTACAAATGGGTAAAAACATACCTGCATAATAGAAGAGCCAGGGTACAATTAGATGGTCGCAAGAGCAAGAAAGTTCTACTGCGTCATGGAGTCCCCCAGGGAGGAGTCCTGTCACCCACACTTTTCTTGGTTTACATCAATGACCTAGTTGCTGAATTACCACACGGGATCAAAGTGGCAATGTATGCTGACGACCTGGTGATCTGGTGCACAGAAGAACATGCGACAGTGGCCACTAAACAAATACAAAGAGCTATCGATTCCCTAACCTTATGGGCTAATAGATGGTGCGTCAGCATTAACACAGATAAGTGCAGCACTACACTTTTTACCCTCTCACCAAAACAAAAAGCCGGTCATATCAAAATAGATGGAGAGCTCTTGAAAGAAGACAAACATCCCACATACCTCGGAGTTACTTTTGATGATAAACTGACATGGAAGCAGCACATAAACAAAGCAACAACAAAAGCCAGGAGGAAGTTAGCTATCCTGAGAAAACTAAGTGGAACCACATGGGGAGCCAGTGGGAATATACTCAGTAAAGTTTACCAGCAAGGCATAAGACCACACCTGGAATATGGTTCAGCAGCATGGTGTCCTGCATCAAACACCACATTACACGATCTAGATAAAGTGCAAAACCAGGCACTTAGAATAATGTTGGGAGCAATGAAATCAACACCCATAGCAGAGATGCAGAAAATTGGAAGAATGCAAACACTTGGCGAACGCAGAGACACAAAAGTACTAATTCAGGCAGAAAAGTTTCAGTGTATGCCAAGTCATCCAATGAAGGAAAGATTCCAAAATCTAGCAATGTGACGACTGAAAAGAAGCAGCTTTATCCATCAAGCTAAACGACTCCGCAGACAACTTACAGACCTACCTGAAGTTGACAGCCCCTTAAGGCCTGTACCAGAACAAACCCCGTGGAGTGAAAAGCATGGAATGCCAATATACATTCAGACCCATGTGAAAGGAATACTAAGCGAGGACGAACAGAACAGTGTGCAGCGAAGGACAGTCACCCTCAGTTTCCTGGATGAGGAATATCCACAAGATATATGGGTCAGAGTATACACAGATTGGTCAGCACAGAATGCCGTGAGGAATGGAGGTGCAGGTGTTTATATAGAATATCCACACAAGCCTAGAGATACAATCAGAACACCGACAGGAAAATTCTGCAATAATTATGATGCAGAAATCCAGGCAATTAGTGTGGCAGCTAAAAAACTGCTGAACTCCATCTCTGACCTACAGCCTGTGGTATGACTGACAGATGCAAGGTCAGTGCTTCAAGCTCTCCAGTCTGAAAAACTAACAGACTTGAAAAAACTACTTAGCGAATTGTCTTACCAGTATAGGGTAACCATGCAGTGGATACCCTCTCACTGTGGAATACCAGGAAATGAAAAAGCAGACCAACTGGCTAAGGAAGGTGCTGCCGAAGACCAACCAGATATACCAATCACCTACCATCAGAAAAAACAGATAATCAAGTCAATAAGAAAGCCACAAACACCAACACAAGATTATCATATTATGAACAGACCAGAATAAGTTATAATTCTACGTCTCAGAACAGGACACAACCGACTCCGCAGTCACATGTATACAAAGTTCAAGATTGGCAACACGGCCATGTGTACATGTGGACAGGCAGCACAGAGTGCCAAACATATACTTCAAGAGTGTTCTGAGCATGAAACGCTGAGGCAGACATATTGGCCAGAGGAAACAACACTGTAATCAAAACTCTATGGGACACTGTATGAACTACAAAAGACAGTGAGTTTTATTAAGGAGACAGAATTACAGATATAGACATGTTTCAAATGAACGAAAGAAGAAGAAACGTCGAAAATACCAAACGGCTTGAACGCGAAAAACTGATGTCATTGAGGTGGGGGGGGGGGGGTGGTGTTACAACATTTATATATCACTACGTGGGCTGTGTGTTGAAAGAGTTTGGGATCCTGTGCATTAAACGAAGCTGGACAGCTTGCACAAAATCGAGAAGCTTACAGAATGTCAGGGATGATAACGTTCTGTGAAGGACACTCCACAAGTGATAAGTTTAGATAATGTATGAATGGTGGTCAGGAATATGTAAATATAGTGTTTGGATATTTAATTTTAAAAAAGAATACGATTGGCTCTCTTTGAGAGCGTATAGCAGCAGAATATGTGAGATGAAGGTACAAGGAAGACCAAGACGTAAATGGATCGACAATATCCGAGGAACTCTGCAACCCCATGGGATCACAACAACAATAGCAGCACATTTGGAGTAGAACATAGACTGTAGTTCCCCAAGATCCTTCACGGCATAAGTGTCTGAGACAAGAGACGACAAATGGAGGAAAATCTTACATATAATTAATTCTTCTCGGACCATATGGCAATAGTTATTTCTCTCCATGTTGAGCCCTACAAGGGAGATGAGAGGAAGTGCGCGGGAGTGGAAAGTTCAGAAGAAATGTCACAACCAACAACCATTATGCTGTGATGATAATTCTTACAGCTGACTGGAATTGAATCAGGTCCATTCCAGCGCATCGAATCGTCTAGCAACTCAAATAAACAGGTTTTCCTTGCTTGACTAACTACATCCCCGACTTTCAAGCACGGAAAACATGTTCACTTGAGTTGCAAGACTATTCGGTGCCGCTAGAATGGAAATGGTTCAATTCCCGTCAGCTGTAAGAATTATTTTCATTTGTCCTCATGCTTCCTACTTGATTTTACTTGTGCAGTCACGCTGATTTCTAATCAAGAACGAATATATATGGTTTTGTTATTGTCTGAATGTGCAATAATGAATGTTCTAATATTTGCATATTTGTACTTAACAATATCATCACAACATCGCTATTTCATCCTTCAACAAAATATCAAATGTCACTTCACCAATGGAAGCTGCTACAGTCTGCCATAATCCCTTCCGTGGTTCTCTTAATTCGTAAAAGTCCATACCTTTGGGGAAACAGGATCCATTTTGAGCATTTTTAGGGTTATCAATATTTCGACAGGCACTCAACGACAAATGTGGCATAATGGCCAATTTAAGACTTCGTGTCGTGAGGCTGTGAGCGGTAAGAATTGTGTAGGCGGGGGTTTATCAGGCAATATATGGTACTATTTTTAGAATGATGTCTGTTTACAAGGGAGTTAAGGCGACCAGTTTGTCTGGATTACCTTCCCCTGGTCATATTCAATGTCTGCCTGTTTTTTTGCGTCTCACAATATTTGGCTCGTGATGGAGATATCAATGTTGTCGTTTGTTGATTGATGACCACAAGGAGGAAGAGATTAACTGTTGAATTTCTTGTTTAAGTAATTTTTATTAGTAAAGCTGATAATGTGTATTATGTGATGTAGTTGTGGTGTGCAACGATCGTGAACGGCAGTAAAAAAACATTGAAATATGAGGATGATAATTATGTTGTATATTTGTGTCACGATAGCATCTCGTTATGTTTGTGATATCGATTCTATGAAATGTTATTATATTTGTGATATCGATTCTATGAAATATTATGTTTGTTATATCAATTCTATGAAATATATTATGTTTGTGATATCGATTCTATGAAATATTATATTTGTGATATTGATTCTATGAAATATTATATTTGTTATGTCGATCATTTGAAATATTATCTTTTATTGCATTGATTCAATGAAATGTTATTATTTATGTGACGTTAATTCTATGATGTCATCTCAATTTCAACGAGTTGGCATCATTGGGATGGACTAAAGCCCCAATTCAAGTTCAATGAGTTGACCTCGATGGTGCTTACGCAGCTCTAAAGGACTCTCTTCCCAGATTCTATTACACACTACATTCTTCATTCATTTGGAATGCTGGTACAAAACTAGATAGCTTAACTAAACGTCAATAAGAAAAACAAATATGCGAATACTCTGAACCCACACAGAGATAAAAACAAATGGGAACGCTTTGATCACACACAGACACACAACAGACGGCAACACTCAGATTCCACACAGACACACAACGAATGGCAACACTCAAATCCTGCAAGGCAAATTCTGCGCAGCTATTACATGACTTAAACCGCTAAGGATCTGATTGCCACATTGGTCAGATTCTTTTCTAGATAGATCCTGCGCATTAAACATACGGCATCAGGTATCTTGGCTGAAACGACAAATACAGTTATTTCCATTGGTCGCTTCGTATGCTTGTGTCACCACAACCGCACATAAAAACGTAGCAGCCCAGATGAGTGACATTATGTAAAGTATGTGATTCACAACCTTTATTATAGTGATTAAAATTCATCCTTGAGGCTAATTTACCTTATACGATTAAATTAACTAAATTTAACACGATTCATACTGTTCATTTAATCGCAGTTCCCCTCAACCGATTACACCCAGCCTGTTCACTAGAGGGTTTTCTTTCTATTTTCTTCCCAATTTCTACTTCCTGTTACTAAAAATACATTTTTTTCTCAAGCCGTTCGAGAGGCATAGTCCTGCTCGCTGAGTTTCGGGGATGTCACAACTGAACGTTCATTGGTCAATTTTCGTGTACTAAGCATCAGCAGCCAACGAAAGACATTGAAAAATGCGCATAACAATTAGAGAATAACCGAGATCAGTGTTTTGTTTTAGGCTGTGGATTGTCACGTTCACAAACAATATCATCTAAGTCCGAGTCTCGCGCACAGATCTCATATTCCACATGGTCACGTTACTAAACAGCGTCGCTTGTATTGGCTATCCAACTATTCCCATGCTTTCAATTGGCTGGTTATACAAACCATGATCAACTATAGATTTCTTCTTCTTTCGTTCACTTGAAACATGTCTATATCTGTAATTATGTCTCCTTTTAATAAAACTCACTGTTTCAACTATAGATAAAATATGACCTGTGGGCTGACCATGACTGCCTTACAGCACTTGTCTAACTCTATTGATTCGGATATCCTTTTTTGTAAATTATATATAGTCAGCAATGAAAAAAAAAACGGATATTTTAAGCAGCCATGGTCATGTAAGGTATATGAAATGAACAGTGTATATGGTGTCAGACATACAGGAAGGCAAACAGAGAAACAAACAGAAAATACATATGATACATACATACATATATATATATAACTTATAAATATATAGATGGATAAATAGATAGACAAATAGAGCAACAGAAAGAGCTGCTGATTACTAGATTAAACGACCAAAGAAATTTAATGTCAAGATGGATACACTTGTAAACATTTAATGTAAAGATGGTTACACTTGTAAATATTTAATGTCACGATGGATACACATGTAAAAATTTAATGTCAAGATGGATACACATGTAAATATTTAATGTCAAGATGGATACACATGTAAAAATTTAATGTCAAGATGCACACACGGGCAACAATTCTATTTCTGCCAAAACAATGTTGAATGAAATTCAGTGACAAAGGGGATGTCCGTAAATTACGACATAATTTACTGAAGGATGTCTGAAAAAGTTCTATAGTTATTGACAAGAGATATGAGGAACATTTGACAAAAGCTGACGTCATCAATACTGTTTTCATACACCAAATTAAACTGTTATAATTTAATTAATTCTTCTTCTTCTAGTTAGCTGTTTACTATGTCTACACGTCCTGTTTACTATGTCTACACAAGTCTGGTTTAACATTTCTACACAATAAATCCGGTTTAACATGTTTGCACAACAAGTCTGGTTTAACATGTATAAACACAACAAGTCTGGTGTTCTTAATAAATGTAGCTGTATTTGAATGCTCCTCGGTGCTCTAATACAGCTTCAGTACTATGACGAAATGTTGCTGTATTTTAAACTCCTTGGTGCTCTAATACAGCTTCAGTATTATGACTCGTGCTCTGATACAGCTTCAGCACTATGACGACATGCTGTATTTGAATGCTCCTAGGTGCTCATCCGTGACGTTTTTTATTATTGTCATGTTTTTCGTTAGTCACTTTTTAGATATCTGTAGTCGTTCCTTAAAAAAGGCTAAGAGCGTCCAACGAAATGCACGGAAATAATACAAAATCATCCTTCTAGATCATGTTTACTTTCTGTTAAAAATTCTTCTAGTAATGCAGAATCTCGCGGAATCTCATTGGACGGTACAAAATATTGCACGAAAGTTTCATGATAGGCTGTCATGGAGGGCTGTCATGATACGCTATCATGGTAGGCTGTCATGAAAGGCTGTAATGGAAAGCTGTCATGGAAGGGTGTCATTGTAGACTGTCATATCAAATGACATGTGACATTTATCGTCCAAAATACATTCAAATAACTATCTGTAAACTTAAATGTAAAAAATAATGGCAATGAGGATATTTCTGTCAAAGTTGATTCTGCAAAAAACAAAATTATATATTATATTATTTTGTTAAGATTGAAATATAAATTTTACCAGCCAACTCTTATGTACATAAAAAGAATAGATTATGTACGTGAAACTCGACACCACCAAAAGATTAGGTAAGCGGGAACATGAAAAAACAAAAACACAAAATAGGAATTTAAAAAACTATCAAATTTCCAATTGTAAAGGAATATTCTGTAGAAACAAGAAAGTACTTAGAAGTCGGAACAAACCGCAAGAAAATTAATGTAGATGATTAATTTTATCTCTATTCTTCTATATTTCCACATCTCAAATGCTGTCTTCGAGTTATTTGTTCATTGTCCATGTTTCTGAGCCATATTGAATATAGAATGGATGCATCATTTTATAATTCTCATGTTTAGCTTGTTTGTAATTTGTTCAGCAGTTACTATTTTTCTCATGTCATTGAAAGTACTTTTATAAGTTCCTTTTCTTATTTTAAGTTCTCTTTCAGGCACACGGTTGCGTCTATGGGTCTCACAAATGGCCCACTAGACAAACCACCCATTCACCAGAAAACTTTAGTAGATGACATTCAGTTATATTGAGGCTCTCTTATGGAAGCTTTGTAGCATGTCATCTATACAATTATAGACCACCAATGAGTAAAAGGCTCCTTCAATAGGCATTAAACTAAACCGAAAACTGAAGTCTCCTGGGTATGAAAGAAAGCTAGGAAAAACAACCCACCGCATTTAGGAAGTAAGAGCTAACCTTCTGCAATTCCTAGGGTTCTCAAACAAATATCGAACAAACAACTTCTGTTTCACATCTGCCGTCATTTGTGATTATTTGCCCAAGACATTGATAATGTTGTACTTGTTGCAGTTTCTCTCTATGAATTTTGTTGTTTATCACCTGTGAGAATTGGTTTTCTACAGATTATCAAAGTTTACATTTTTTAAATGTATCACAGTACCCATGTTATCCTAGTACTCATGTTATCCTAGTACGCATGTTATCCCAGTACCCATGTTATCACAGTACTCATGTTATCACAGTACCCATGTTATCACAGTACTCATGTTATCCCAGTACCCATGTTATCCCAGTACCCATGTTATCACAGTACTCATGTTATCACAGTACTCATGTTATCACAGTACTCATGTTATCCCAGTACCCATGTTATCACAGTACCCATGTTATCACAGTACCCATGTTATCCCAGTACCCATGTTATCCCAGTACCCATGTTATCCCAGTACCCATGTTATCACAGTACCCATGTTATCACAGTACCCATGTTATCCCAGTACCCATGTTATCCCAGTACCCATGTTATCCCAGTACCCATGTTATCACAGTACTCATGTTATCACAGTACCCATGTTATTACAGTACTCATGTTATCACAGTACTCATGTTATCCCAGTACTCATGTTATCACAGTACTCATGTTATCACAGTACTCATGTTATCACAGTACTCATGTTGTCCCAGTACTCATGTTCTTGTTTTAATTTTCTAACCACCAATAGTTCTCTCAACATGACCTCCCACAATTAGGCTGATTCACATAGCCATTCCAGATTTTTAAACAAACACATTCCTCTAAAAAATTGAACTCCACTTTCCGTGCGTTTTGTAAAACGAAACAAATAAAAATAAACTCATGAAGTGACTTATAATAAGTTGAGAGGGGGGGGGGCAGTGCTAGGGGGTTCCAATCTTGCACCTGTTTAAACTTCAACTGCCATTGAGATCTTTGAAAACGGAAACGGCAATTATAAAGACAACAAGCAGAAACTACACTTCGCAAAATAAGTTTAGTTCAAAGAATTTTATAATTCATAACTAATCAAACTTGTTTTGAGTAAATGCCGGTTTCTCGTTTTATCACTATTTTATCTCTTTTTTGTTTATACTTTCGTTTCAGTTTTGTATTCTTCGCAATTTCTCTGTTGTTTCATCTCTTGTTGCATAACATGGCTTTGTGTTTCCACTTATGTAGCACGTGTACTTCGTCTTAATGAAGTCAAAATTGCTACCTTGAGAGTTTATTTTGTTATATTGATGGTTGTGCAAAAATTGTGTTATATTGATGGTTGTGCACAAATTGTGTTATATTGATGGTTGTGCAAAAATTGTGTTATATTGATGGTTGTGCAAAAATTGTGTTATATTGATGGTTGTGCAAAAATTGTGTTATATTGATGGTTGTGCAAAAATTGTGTTATATTTATGGTTGTGCAAAAATTTTGTTATATTGATGGTTGTGCAAACATTTTGCTGAATTTTGGTTTCACCTTTCTTCCCATTACCCTGCAGTTTGTTTCCTTATCTTAGGATCTGCGAACGATACGTCTCTTGTTTCCTATATGCATTTTACAGGCTTTTATTGTGTTTCTCCAAAAATTGAGCGTTCTACCCGTCTAGGGTGTGTGCATATCCTCAAGTTATATGCGCTCTGGGATGTGTACCCATACTCACGTTACTACCCCCTAATATGTATAGACATCATCAACTTGTTTCCCCCCTAATGTGTAGACATCATCAAGTTGTTTCCCCCCCCCCAATATGTAGACATCATCAAGTTGTTTTCCCCCTAATGTGTAAATATCATCAAGTTGTATGCCCCCTAATGTGTAAATTTCATCAAGTTGTTTTCCCCCTAATGTGTAGACATCATCAAGTTGTGTGCCCCCTAATGTGTAAATATCATCAAGTTGTATGCCCCCTAATGTGTAAATTTCATCAAGTTGTTTTCCCCCTAATGTGTAGACATCACCAAGTTGTATGCCCCCTAATGTGTAGACATCACCAAGTTGTATGCCCCCTAATGTGTAGACATCACCAAGTTGTATGCCCCTAATGTGTTTGCATCATCAAGCTATATGCACTTTAATGTGTATTTACATCATCACGTTATGTGCCCCTTAAAGTATTCACATAATCGTTATATGTCCCCTAATGTATGTATATATCATCAGGTTATATGCCCTTAATGTGTGCGCATGTTATCAAGTTATTTGATATAGACATTACTAGACAATAATTTATACAAGAAACAACACTGCAGATATTGACTTTACTAACCGACAATTTATACAAGAAACAACACTGCAGATATTGACATTACTAGACAACAATTTATACAAGAAACGACACTGCAGATATAGACATTACTAGACAACAATTTATACAAGAAACAACACAGCAGATATAGACATTACTAGACAATAATTTATACAAGAAACAACACTGCAGATATAGGCATTAGTACTTACGTAGGAAACATGTAACGAAGTCTTATTTAGCGACAACTAACACACTATCACTATCGGATGCTCACGTGAAACAATACACACAACAAAACACAGGATATAATCATACAAATAACAATATACAGAGATAATCGACGTTTCGACCAATAGGCTTTTATCAAGATAAGCATATACCATCAAAAGACGACGAGTAGAAATAACCATACCACACAAATGTGTCTGAGCGAAATATGTATGTGAGATACCGGAAGGATGGGAAGAGGAAGTACATCAAAACATAATTATAGGTGAAACGAAACAAACACAAAGATGACGTAAATTACGGAATAAAATGTGTAACAATGACTGCGTGAGCAGAGAATAGTACCGAAATGGTAGGAAACAGAAGACCTAATGTGGCTGAGGACCAAGATGTCCTTCAGATTTTTGTCGCGCCTATATGCAATCAAAGACAAGTTCTGGAAAGCGGCACGGGTGTTAGGGTCAGATTGGAGAAGCAAATAATGTTTAAGCAGGATGCACTGGATAGCAGAGTTATGGGGATGAAAAGTAAGGACTGGTCGAGTCAGGTGTGCGTGCAGTGTAGAAAGATGGGTTGCAGAATCGTTGGTGGCCCTCCTGGAGGTAAAGGTTCTTGAGCCACACAACAACGGCATCACCCTTATCACCTGGTTTGATGTCAGTATCTTCATGATGGCGACGATGCCCCAAGGTATGATTCGTCGTACCTTGGAGTGTTTGATGCGGTTGTAATGAAGTGATTGAATGTCATGGAGGGTGTTCTTGATATAAAGATCGAGAGCCTGGGATGCACAGGACTTGGGAGTCCAAGAATATTTCTTCTGTTCATATCCAGAGAGCAAATCGTCAGGATCAGATGCCTCTGTGCCAAAGGGGGAAATGATAACGGAGGCGAAGACGACGATGGTAGCGGTGGATATTCTGAAGAAGAGAGTATTGATCATATACAGGACAAAGAGGCACGAACTTGATGCCCTTGCTGAGGACTAAAAACGTCACTGTCAGAGAGACTGAGGTCTGGAGGAGTGCAGACCACCCGGGTACTGGAGGGACCAGGAAGATGAGCATCCGCATTAGTGATCTGATGAGGAGGAGGATTATCAGGGGGAGTATTGAGGCGAGGTAGTGGAATATTAGCTACAGCAGGATTAGAACGGCGGAAAACAGCGTGAGATGTGGAGTAAAGAGAATTAAGTTTACTGTTGCGATGAATTCCGATATATTGGTATAACTGCCAATTAAGAACGTGGATAATACCACGAAAAAGAGGGAGTAGAGTAAATTGCTGTTGTTAGGGAACGTTAACGTTGTAAAAGTAAGACTTTAGAAATATCCACGAAAAAGAAAAGATGAGTGTATTTATACAATGTAATGCGAGTGCGTTGAAACGCCCATTTGTCGCCATTGTTTTTTGAGTAAGCGTTGCTCTCGCGGTTACAATAAACCGGCGGTCGGATGGAAGTGAAGGCTAAGGATAACATGACGACGGCCCTAGTGACAAGAAAACGGCGGTGAAAAAAAGAATTTGGTCTTCTTGAACGTGACAAGGGCAAAGTCAGTGGCTGTATGACGGATGTAATGCCGTAGAAGGCTGATAGAAAGAATGGAGCAGTGACGAACACAGTTAAAGAAGTGCTGCCGCGAACTGACATTACTACACAACAATTTCTACAAGAAACAACACTGCACTGTAGATATAGACATTACTAGCGAACGAAAGAAGAAGAAGAAGAAAAATCGTTAATTAACTACCTAAATTAGTTTCCGACAGTCGCCAGTATATTCAAGTGTCATAGAAGACATGTGTCCTTCCAGAGCGGATATATGCTTGCTATGATTCCTTTCAGCATTTTCATATTCTCACATTCTTCTGTCCACATTCCCCTCCCCACTTACCACTATCTTCTCCCCATACCTTCTCCCCTGTCATGCTGCTCCATCTTTGCTTTCTCCATTATCTATTTGCTATTGTCATCTTTATTATAACCCTATCTGTCTCTATGTAAGGTTTGTTTTATTGTGGTCATTTGTGTGTCCTGATGAAGGCTTTTTAGTCAAAACGTCGTCTGTCCCTGTATCTCGTTGTTAGGTTGTTTTATATTTTATTTTGGTAACACATATACCTATTTTTGTTTATCTTGACATTTGCCCTGTGTTACTCCAGCCACCTACTTCCTGTTTAGGATTGTTACCCTACACTGGAATATTTATCCCTTGATTATAAACTTAATCACATGAAATATATAATTTACAATTCGCGGCATATAAACGAAATATCATGAAATATTTAATTTACAGTTCACATCACATAACTAAATCACAAGAAAAATATAATTTACAGTTGACAGTACTTAAATGAAACGCATGAAAAAAAATATAGTTTATAGTTTACAATAAAAATATTATTGCAATAATCTAGCCAACTTGCAATATGGCTTATTATTATTCTGGTTTGTTCCAGGGTTGCCATAATGTGGCCATGACAAGGCCAAATTTCATAAAATGTTCATTATTTGAAGTGCTACTGGCAATGAAATTTATGTTTGACCACATTTCTTTCTTCTATTTTTCGCTCTTTTAAAAAGCACTAAAGTTAGGCGTTTCGTTATATTCTATCTGAAATTTTAGTAGACAAAATAAATCAATTAAACAATCTGGTAGCTTTGATCTCGTCCGCATTTATGTTGTAATTTTTATTGATAACGGCATTTTGGTATAATCGCCTATTCAATACTGTAATCTCCTTGTGTTCGTGTGATTTACTAGGTGTGTTGTAAATTGATTATTTTGTTCGTGTGACTTACTCCTTGATTTGAAAATTATATTCCCGCCGAAGACGGATGTGGTGGGACATTGACCCAAATAACCCAGGGACACAACGCATTTCTATTCTCTGGACTACATGCTGCTGGAAATCTAGTAGGACCAGTGTCTTGCTACAAAAGAGATTCAGCGGGAGTTTGAGAATGAACGCTGAAGAGGAAGAGAAAACTAAATTTCTAGTCGATTTTTTGTAAAACTGTAAGCCGTGTTATTTTTATTCTATGAATACTTCCACAACCACAAGACATTATGTGCACAACCTGTTCTTCTTTGGTGATATTTTACATTCTGACCATTTTAGATAGTTGACTTGCTGTAGCCAAGGATATGTCTAAATTCTCCAATATGTCTTTTATTTATCGTCGCCTCGGCCTGACCGTTCTCCTGTTTCCAGCCATTTCTAGTTATCCGTGGTATAAAGTTATCCGTGGTATAAAGTTATCCGTGTATAAAGTTATCCGTGGTATAAAGTTATCCGTGGTATAAAGTTATCCGTGGTATAAAGTTATCCGTGTATAAAGTTATCCGTGTATAAAGTTATCCGTGGTATAAAGTTATCCGTGGTATAAAGTTATCCGTGGTATAAAGTTTTCCGTGTATAAAGTTATCCGTGTATAAAGTAATCCGTGTATAAAGTTATCCGTGTATAAGGTTATCCGTGGTATAAAATTATCCGTGGTATAAAGTTTTCCGTGCATAAAGTTATCCGTGTATAAAGTTATCTGTGTATAAAGTTATCCGTGTATAAAGTTATCCATGGTATAAAGTTATCCGTGGTATAAAGTTATCCGTGGTATAAAGTTATCCATGGTATACAGTTATCCATGATATAAAGTTATCGGTGGTATAAAGTTATCCGTGGTATAAAGTTATCCATGATATAAAGTTATCCGTGGTATAAAGCTATCAATGATATAAAGTTATCCATGGTATAAAGTGTGGATTGATTAAGACGTGCCGATATTAATCAATGAGTGATTGGAATTTGAGCAATTGAAACTAAAAACAGAAGAACATGAAAGCTCACATATCGTTACATACAACACATAAACACTGTTATATGCGAGAGTAACTTACATTTTTTCAAACTTTTCTAATTAAAGATACATATAAATATAATATGAACCAGACCTTGTATATAAATACGAAGGAAGTAAGTAAGCATGCTAGCAGATAGATTCAATTCTACCAAATGCTAGCAGATAGATTCAATTCTACCAAATGCTAGCAGATAGATTCAATTCTACCAAATGCTAGCAGATAGATTCAATTCTACCAAATGCTAGCAGATAGATTCAATTCTACCAAATGCTAGCAGATAGATTCAATTCTACCAAATGCTAGCAGATAGATTCAATTCTACCAAATGCTAGCAGATAGATTCAATTCTACCAAATGCTAGCAGATAGATTCAATTCTACCAAATGCTAGCAGATAGATTCAATTCTACCAAATGCTAGCAGATAGATTCAATTCTACCAAATGCTAGCAGATAGATTCAAATGCTATAAATGATAGCCAAGATCATTTGATCTTCCGGTCAAAATTGCGAGTGAGAATGTATGTGTTTTCCTCGGTGTCAGTTTAAATCGGATGTTCCTCCTGAAAGCAACGGCAAACTACAAATATATTGTGCCAAGAAATTGTCTATGGATGTGGTGAATTATTCTTATTGGAATTCATCATCATCAGGTGTAATGCCGGGTGGCTTAGGCGGTAGTGGCTCTCCACAGCTCTCTGTACACAGTATTATGTATCACAGTCGTTGTTATTTCCTTGCCGTGCCAGGCTGTCAAACTGTCTAATACTTTCTCACGTTGTCGTCCTCTGTCTCTGGTGCCTTCAATCTTGCATGTTGTGATTATGTTCTCTAAACCTGCCTGTCTCATGAAGTGGCCAAAAAAAAGAAGATTGCCTTTTTCTTATTTTGTTGATTAAGGTCCGTTTCGCATTTAACTCTTTTAACACCTCTACATTAGTTTTTCTGGCAGTCCATGGTATTCTCAGCATTCTTCTGTAGAACCACATCTCTATTTCCTCCAATCTCCCACTTTCCAGTTTGTTCATTGTCCAAGACTCGGAATTAGCGAGTGTTTATTCAGTAGTACCATCATATCAGATCACAATCTAACAAGTCGGGTTACATCCAGCAAAAGCAACCATGACAAAAGTAGTAGTAACACAAGTAACATAGATGGCCTAAGAAAGAACACAAGCAGTGTAATGTTAGGAACATGGAAAGTGAGAAGCATGTATCACGACAAAATACACATTATAACAAAAGAAATGAAACGACTACAAATAGAAATACTAGTCATATCGGAACATCGACGGTCAGGAAAAGGCCTAACAACCAGTGAGGTTTTCATATTCTCGGAAAGTGAAAAGGCGTGTCAAGGAAGGGTGGGCTTTATAATTGACAATCACACAGGAGAAACATTACAATAATACAGGTTTATGCACCAACTATAACAGCAGAAATTTATGCAATAGATACATTTTATGATCAGTTACAGGTAAAAATTGATAAAACTAACAAGCACGACATATTGATAAAATTATGGGCGATTTTTTAACCACAAAGTTAGAGAAAGTAGGCGAAAGTTCACGAGTTCAAGGTGAAAGGAAGTTTCGGTTTGGGAGAAAGAAATGATATAATCGTTCAACTCTGTAGTTGAACATGTCGATCAAGGAGAAACACTAATTCAATTCTGTTTAGATAACAACTTAGTAATTACAAACACGCTGTTTACACAACACCCTAGGAAAGTGTATACTTGGAGATCCCCAGATGGTATCACAAACACACTGTTTACACAACACCCTAGGAAACTGTATACTTGGAGGTCCCCAGATGGTATCACAAACACACTGTTTACACAACACCCTAGGAAAGTGTATACTTGGAGATCCCCAGATGGTATAACGAAAAATCAAATCGACTAGATAATGATCCAGCAAAGATGGAAATCCAGCATCTCAGCATGTAAGACATACCCAGGGGCAGGTAAGACATACCCAGGGACAGGTAAGACATACCCAGGGGCAGACTGCAACTCTGACCATGAACAATTAGTAACTAAATCCAAATTAAAAAATTTTAAAATGTCAGAGGCAAAGCTACATTCAACTTTAATTTACATTTAACAAAAATTTCAACAGAATACAAAATAGAAATTACAAACAGATTCGAAGCCTTATTAGAGGAACAAGAAAGATTACCCGTGGAAGAGTTAACCAACAAAATTAAAGAGATTCACATACAGGGTGCACAAAAATATATACCTAAGAAACAAAGAAGAGACAAATATATATATAACGGACAGTACCATGAAGCTAGTGAAAGAAAGAAGGAAAGTCAAGCCAAACAACAATAAAAACAGCCATGCATTATACAAACAACTCACGAGGTAAATAAAGACAAATTAGACAGGATAAACAACAATTTATCAAGGACTCCTGCAAAAACATAGAGGACCTGTACGAAGGAGGAAAAATGAAAGACATGTTTCTCGCAGAAGATACCATAAAGAGCAAAACATATAAAACATCTATGCGAGTCATCAAAGACAAATTAGGAAACATCCTTACAGAGCAATGCGATATTTTAGAAAGGTGGAAATAATACTTTAAAGAAATGTACTCAGAGTCACTCCAAAATGACCCAAGGAGCCAAATAAACACAGACAGAAATTAGACAGTATGAAAAGCGTGCCATATAGTTATGACAGGGTGAAAAGGTTGGTATGTCACCAGTTATGAACGGGTTTTAGTTGGTACTCTCTCACTTATCTCCAGGTGATAACATAGTATGAGACAAGGCTGTAACTCCAGCGTTCACATATAATTCGAAACTTTATTGTACATATTCGTTCAATTCCAAAAGGCATAATATCGACTCTCAACAAAATATAGACTTGTCCAATATTCTGGAATCTGCTCTCAACAAACATATGACTTATCCAATATTCTACTATTCTGGAATCTACTCTCAACAAACATATGACGTATCCAATATTCTACTGTTCTGGAATCTACTCTCAACAAACATATGACGTATCCAATATTCTACTATTCTGGAATCTACTCTCAACAAACATGTGACGTATCCAATATTCTGGAATCTACTCTCAACAAACATATGACGTATCCAATATTCTACTATTCTGGAATCTACTCTCAACAAACATATGACGTATCCAATATTCTACTATTCTGGAATCTACTCTCAACAAACATATGACTTATCCAATATTCTGGAATCTACTCTCAACAAACATATGACGTATCCAATATTCTGGAATCTACTCTCAACAAACATATGACGTATCCAATATTCTACTATTCTGGAATCTACTCTCAACAAACATATGACGTATCCAATATTCTACTATTCTGGAATCTACTCTCAACAAACATATGACTTATCCAATATTCTACTATTCTGGAATCTACTCTCAACAAACATGTGACGTATCCAATATTCTGGAATCTACTCTCAACAAACATATGACGTATCCAATATTCTGGAATCTACTCTCAACAAACATATGACGTATCCAATATTCTACTATTCTGGAATCTACTCTCAACAAAATATAGACTTATCCAATATTCTGGAATCTGCTCTCAACAAACATGTGACGTATCCAATATTCTGGAATCTACTCTCAACAAACATATGACGTATCCAATATTCTACTATTCTGGAATCTACTCTCAACAAACATGTGACGTATCCAATATTCTGGAATCTACTCTCAACAAACATATGACGTATCCAATATTCTGGAATCTACTCTCAACAAACATATGACGTATCCAAAATTCTGGAATCTACTCTCAACAAACATGTGACGTATCCAATATTCTGGAATCTACTCTCAACAAACATATGACTTATCCAATATTCTGAATCTACTCTGTATTTTCAGAGTCTTGTGGACACGTCCGTCCGCCGCAAGGGCCAAACTCTCTCTCTCTCTCTCTCTCTCTCTCTCTCTCTCTCTCTCTCTCTCTCTCTGACTCTGACTCTGACTGACTTCCCGTTAAAAAATCCAACTATATACTATTCCTCACTCTTTCATCCCATCTCCCCCCCCCCTTTCATTCAACGTCAGTCACATTCTTTATCTCGATACGCATTAAATGCGTCCTCTAGTCTAGCGATCTCTCCTGTTTTTTGTATTCTGGCCGGCATTCAGGTGACCGCGGGATACAATTTGTGCATGTCCACTTTTTTATATTTCTTGTTACCATTAAACATTTTCGGCTGAAGGGTCAGGAATCATTATTTGATATGAATCTCTGTTAACTGATACCCTGTATTTCATGTGGTGGCTAGCGATGGTTCTAAAACTAGTTGGGCCCGTGGTACACGGCCACAGAAATACACAAGAACCAGAGCTTACAGTAGATGAAATTAGATCAGCAATTCACAGTTTGAATAGAGGAAAAGCAGCAGGTTGTGACGACATAACAGCTGAAAGGATTCAAGCCGGGGGCGAACGCAGCGTAAATATATTTTATCAGCTATGCAAATAGATCTGGAGAACAGAAACTTGGCTAAGTGACTGGAAACGTTCAGTATACATACCAATACCCAAAAGCGGTGATATGCAAATATGTTCTAATTATTGAACAATCGCCTTGATCAGCCAAGCCAGTAAAATACTACTGTACATTATAATGAAAAGAATACATAACAAGACGAAAGATGAGATTCACGAAGCGCAAGCAGGTTTCAGAACTGGCAGAGGCACGAGAGATCATATATTTAACATGAGGATGATCATAGAGAAATGTAGAGAGTATAACATCGAACTGCACGCATGCTTCATAGACTACACCAAAACTTTCGACTGTGTCAATCACCATCAATTATGGGAAATAATGAACGATATATGTTTCCCAAAGCACATTACACGACTAATAGCAGAGCTGTATAAAGATCAAGAAGCAGCGGTAAACGTTGAGAGTGCAAGATCGGAGTGGTTCAATGTACAGCAAGGAGTAAGACAAGGCTGTACCGTGTTCCCATACTTGTTCAATATCTATGCGGAAAATATAATGAGAACAGTGACACAAGAAACAATTAAGCCTGATTTCAGACCCATAAATATAGGAGGGTTGCAGATAACAGAAATTAGATATGCAGACTACACAGTGCTATTAACAACAAACGAACACGACCTACTGAATATAATTAAGTCAACCCAAAAGTTCAGCGAACAGCAAAATTTGTTCTTAAATAAGAAAAAGAAAAAAATAATGGCAACTGACAAAACTAAATCACGACCCAAAATTAATATTGAGAACTGCAATTTGGAAGAAGTGACACAGTTTGATTATTTAGGAATATATAATATATAACTAATATAAACAAAGCGGGGACTACGCAGTTGAGATCAAGAGAAGAACGGCAATGACGCTGGCAAAATTAAAAAAGATAAATAAACTATAGCAAGGTACTAACATAAGAACCAAATTGTGTTTACTACAAACATGTGTATTTCATGTGGCGACATATGGAAGCGAAGCATGGACACTAAATAAACCAGTGGCCAAGAGAATAACATAATTTGAATTAAAGTGCTATAGAAGAGTTATGAGAATACCATGGACAGCAAGGAAAACAAACCAGGAGGTGTTACGAACAATTAACGTCCAGGAAGACTGGCTTCTGAACACCATATTAAAGAAAAGGCTATTTTTTTCGGTCATATTAAGAGACACGACGGCATGGAGAGAGTGTTACTGGATGGGATGATAGAAGGCAACAGGGGCAAAGGCCGACCAAGACGCCGTTGGACAAAAGACATTCAAGAATGCTCCGCATGTCACTGAAAGATGCAGGACAACGTGCTCAAGACCGCGGAGAATTCAAGAGATCCATAGGAAAGACTACATTCTGGAAAGAATATGTCACTTGATGATGATGATGATGATGAAGATCTATAAAATATCATACATTATTTATATTTAAAAGGAAACATAAACAGTTCACGGGATTGGCACCATGCCTACTATTACTAATTTTTCCATATCTTTTATATCTCTTTATATGGCTAAAGAAACTTTCCGTTTCTTGTTACAATGGTGTTCGTTTTTTTTAGTTAAGCAAAAATGTACCTCTTATTGATGTACGTTGCTTTCAACCGCGAACGTTAATCTATTTTGGTTATATTAGAGTTTTACAAGGATCAAAAAATCGTGAGATCATGGTGCAGGTAATCCTGTCACCGCGATTCCGAAAGTACAATATTGTTTAGAAGGCAACACTGATTTATATTTATTGATCTTAACAATATTTGCTTCGTTTTTTTCATTCTTTGGTATTCTCAATCACGGCTGCCACGTAATTGTCATGGATTTTAGTCAACTTCAGGTAAAATGTGACAAACAACTCATACATTATTCAACAATTTCAGTTCACTAAAATTACAAATCTTACCGAAACATAAATAACATGTCGACTGCTATTGAGAAATAGCAAAATTTGTGACATTTGAAAATGAAATAGCAAAATTATAATAAGTCCATTCTCAATGTTCCTTTTGTATTATCTTATTTCAAAGGAAGAGATTCTCTTTTTTAAGTGTCCACGTATCACAGCCGTAAATGGCTGCAGAAAATATATTTACTCTGATTGGATGTAATTTAGCGTTACTGTTGTTGTCAATCTCGTATTATTTGCACTCGCTTTGATGTCACTATTTGTTATGTTATTGGTTATTCTTAAAGTGCTGACATCATTGCTCTCCGAAAAAAGCCCATAGATTCTCAGTCTCCTCCAGCAGATATTGAAGGATATACAAGCTTATAGTTTCTGTGGCCTGCTGGTTTAAAACACTCCTTGCTCTACCGTGCAAGCGCCTCGGGTTCTTGTCTGGAACGCGTGCCTACATGCTTATACTTGGGATAGTTGATCTAAACACAATATCACTAATTAATAAATAAGTAATTTATACATTTTTTAGAATAGGAATTAGGAGAATTGTGTAAAAAATTAATTTTAAAATCAAGTTGTAATAGTTTTGAGATGGTAGATAAGGTATAGAGGCAGAATTGTCAACGTCTCTCCTTTTTTCTAGTTAGGCCTGCCCAGTGCGAATCATAGAGGAGATGAACCAGAAACTGTAAGTTATCATTGTTGTAACGTTGCATTTGTCAGTCTTGTTGTGATGTTTATAGTTATCATTTTTGTAACGTTGCATTTATCAGTCTTGTTGTGATGTTTCCATTATCATATGTTTGTGTAGATCATATGTTTGTGTAGATCATATGTTTGTGTAGATCATATGTTTGTGTAGATCATATAAGGTGAAATTGTAAAGCGAGATAACTATTAAACAGATGCAAGAGTTATTCCTAACTCTGCGTCATTTTGGTTTATGAACTAGTTCCTAACTCTGCGTCATGTTGGTTTATGAACTAGTTCCTAACTCTGCGTCATGTTGGTTCAGAAACTAGTTCCTAACTCTGCGTCATGTTGGTTTATGAACTAGTTCCTAACTCTGGGTCATGTTGGTTTATGAACTAGTTCCTAACTCTGCATCCTGTTGGTTTATGAACTAGTTCCTAACTCTGGGTCATGTTGGTTTATGAACTAGTTCCTAACTCTGCATCCTGTTGGTTTATGAACTAGTTCCTAACTCTGCGTCATGTTGGTTTATGAACTAGTTCCTAACTCTGGGTCATGTTGGTTTATGAACTAGTTCCTAACTCTGCGTCATGTTGGATTATGAACTAGTTTTTAATATATCTGTCTCCAGCTCTAGAAAAGGCCACAACTTCGAAGTAATGCAGTCCATATACAAGGAAGAAGATTCACGAGCCACACATGCACATAGTGGAGACCACATGAAAGAAACGAACGACTTTGTAATTGTTGATAAGCAACAAGTGTCAGACTGTTTAATTGGTTTACGGCACCATTATGTAATAATGACACCTTTAAAATTACTAAGATTTGTACATTGGTGTGAACCCCACCAGACAGATATTTTCATTAGCGTTTATTTTCTAAGGAGAAAAGAACGCAATTGGTGCTTTCAGAATCACACAATTGTTAAATCGTACTATTATTACATTGGTGTCTTTGAGCTAACAAAGTAGCACAATTGTTACATTGTCTGCCATATCATTTCCACGAGCGTCCACATGTCAAGGTAAGTAGATGTACGAAATATCAGTAGATCAATAGAGTAGATAAATTTTTAAAAATCTTTGTTATCATTTATATCTTATTCTCGAATTTACACTTTATCTGTTATCATGATTTTTGTTTTCTCCGTATTTAGATACAAGGCCTGTGTCATGTTACTTTTATGTGTATCTTTAATCAGTAAAATTGTATAAAATGTAAGTTACTCTCGTATATAACAGTGTTCTATCGCAGCATTAGCTATGTGAGCTTTCATGTCCTCCTGTTTTTAGTTTCAATTCGAAACTATCTTTGATCAACATCGGCACGTCATAATCGATCGACACTTTTACTGAACGGTTGACTTGTGTTTTTATGTATTTGTAATTGGAGAATGTATTCCTGGCTACTGTTGTCTCTTGAGGGGGATGGTGTCTTTTGAGGGTAACATCTCCCCGCTTCAGTGATTAATGAACTAAAAATCTGACATGTGATGCGCACGGCGAAATATGCGAGGATAGTGAAGCGTGACAGAGCGTGGGTGTAGAAGATAATTGATCTGTTGGTGCTATCAGTAGTGGTCATGCTGGTGGAGTTGGTCGATTATAATATCATTTTTACGGGACATGTTCAACTACAGAGTTGAACGATTGACCGAGTTGATGAAAAATCTCCTAAATGAAAGTCTTGGATTCAAAATTTAGTGAGAACTGATTTCTTGGATGGTGAGACGAATGGTCGAGTGTCTTTTATCACAACCGTGAGGTCCGGGGTTCCATATGAAACGCTGAGGCAGACATATTGGCCAGAGGAAACAACACTGGAATCACAGCTCTATGGGCCACTGTATGAACTACAAAAGACAGTGAGTTTTATTCAGGAGACAGAATTACAGATATATACATGTTTCAAGTGAACGAAAGAAGAAGAAGAATGATGTGTTATGATTAGAATTAGAAGAAATGTTTACAATTTGTGACAGAACTGACACCGAAAATAATATGTACACATAATATGAGTACTAAAGTTTCTTTATAGCACGAAACTACAACTTGTTCTACGGTAACCCGTGTCGACACCTTTTCAAAATCTAGAGTGGTTTTGGAACATGTACCAATTAATGAAATCGTCTAACGAGGATGTAGCGAGGGATATCGACACCAAAAGAAAATTACTTGTAAAATACTAGAACATATTTTTTAATTATGATGTAAAAATAAAAACAGACAAATTTAAGGGGGAAAGAGGCAGAGTGAGAGAAAGAAGAGATTTTGTATAGCTTGAATGTTTGTGGATACCAATAATCGTTACGTCATTGATTATAAAAATGTATCATATGGCACTCTAGGTACTGCATAGACTTTTGTGTGGAGCGGGCGGCGACGGAAAATAAAACTTTTTTTAGTTAATTAGGGGGGGGGGTGGCCCCATGGCCGCCGTGAGAGAGGGGGGACTGTCAACCAGAAAGGGCAGGATGTATATAGGTAAACCTTTTTTTTAAAACTTGGTGATTTGTGAAGAAAGTTTGCTACATATTTTGAAAGCAACGGGAGAAGTTGGGGGGGGGGGTTGTGAAATTTCACATATGAAATTTTTCGCTCAAACGGTGGCCAGAACTAAACACGGTTGAGAACCATTGATGTACGTTATTTTGCACGGCACATCATAAAAACTCTTCGATTCATTGTGTTTAAACACCTGTTAGCACATATTAACGGTATTTACTATCTTAGGAAAGGTTGACTCTACCTGTTCTAGTCGTTTGTATCAAGGTGCAACGTTCTTTTATATTAAATCTGATTCGGTAACTTACTCCAATACTGTATATATCTCTATGACATTACAATGCTACATGTCTTTATTACACATTACAATGTTGCAATTACCTCGGTAATATATTCTAATGTTATAGCTGTCTTTGTTACACATTACAATGTTGCATTTACCTCGGTAATATATTCTAATGTTACATCTGTCTTTGTTACATATTACAATGTTGCATTTACCTCGGTAATATATTATAATGTTACATCTGTCTTTGTTACATATTATAATGTTACTCTTTCTCTGTTATGTGTTATAATGGTACATATTTCTCTACTACATATTCAAATGTTAAATTAACCACTGTTACATATCTAATACATATAATGTTACATCTGTCATTGTTACGTATTCTAACGTTACATTTATTTATGCTGCATATTATAACGTTAAATTTATCTCTGCTAAATATTCAAATGTTACATACGTTAATGTTACATTCATCTCGGCTAAATATTCTAATGTTACATAATCTAACGTTACATTTATCTCTGCTACTGCCCATGTGTTGCTGGGGCCCGAAAGGGGAGCAAAGAATAGCAACACTGTTTACCTTCCACGCATGTCGTAAAAGGCCACTAAGGAGGTTATGGGATGGAGTTGGCTATCCCATATAGGGTCAGTGACCCAAAGCCATGCTGAAGTCAGATGTGTCAGGCCGAAAGGCGCAGATATCGCAGCAATGCTATAAACCATGACACAACGTATTCCGTTCTCCGGACTACAACCTGCTAATCTGCAGGAGTTTGAGAACGAACGCAGAAGAAGAAGATCTCTGCTACATGTGAAATAGCATGGAAAAATTTTTGCTGGATGGGGCGATAGACCAGTAAAGGCAAAGGTTGACCAAGACGACGCTGAACAAGAGGTATTCAGGAATGCCGCTATAGGAAGCGGGACAATTTGTCAGAGACAGCGGGGATTTGAGGAGATTCATAAGGAAGACTATGTTCTGGAAATAATACGCAAAATGACGCACACACAAACACCTACGCACGCACACGCACACACACACACACACACACACACACGAAAGCACACATGATAACGTTAAATTTATCTGTTACATATTCTAATGTTACATATTCTAATTTCTAATGTTACATATTCTAATGTTAAATATTCTAATTTCTAATGTTACATATTCTAATGTTAAATATTCTAATTTCTAATGTTACATATTTTAATGGTACATATTCTAATGATAATCTATTAACCATCTAAGCTTGTGGTTCGCACCTGAGTAATGTGCATCACTTTGCTGCCTCTCGTACATAGTTCAGTTCCCGTTAAGCGGTTCCAAAGTTTTGTTGAAATGGAATATATATATATATATATATATATATATATATATATATATATATATTAAATTGAATGGCATAATGATTTGCTGTTGCGATGCAGCATAGGTGGTCTGTCCTTGACATTGTCTTCCAAATTTTAACTTTCAGACATCGATAGTGGCTCTCAAGTTGCAAAACCATAATTTATTTATTTTTTTAAACCAAAAAAAATATGAAAGGATAGATCTACAATAATAGATGTATTAATCTTCCCCACATTTCACTAGCCAGTAACAGACCTAATCTATTCAGATCTTTACTGGCACATTCCGATAGTATCTACCTTTCCTACGTCATAGCATGACGTAGGTATCCCGGCATGACATGAAATCTATAGAAAGTTGAAAGGTCGTATGGCAATATTTCATGACGCTTCATTGGTCTGTTCAATTAGGGCACAGCATGGGTCTTACTCCCATGGGTGTTGGTATCATATGCCATGTCCTTTTTTGTTGACGAGATGTGTTTACAAAATATCAGCCTTGATTCCGCCACTGTTTCTGTTAAGTGCTTGAATCTGGGGCGTAAATTGAACGCTTTGTGATGACTCTACTGGTCCATGACGCTTGCGTCATTATTTATATGTATTATGTGCAGTGGAGGAAGGGCATGGAAGATTGGGCGGTGGTGAAGATAGTGCCGGTAGAAATGAGTGAATTTGGCGGCATGTGAGTTTATCGTTAAAATAAGGGCGAGTTATATGTAGGAAGATTAGGGCAGGCCATTTGTGAAGATGGGGCTGAGGGCAACAGAAATATTTGTGTTAGTGAGGGCAACAGTAACATTTGTGATGATAAGGATGAGGGCCACAGTAACATTTGTGATGATAAGTGGAGATTTATGATATATATATATATAGCATAGCCATCTATACTTATTTGTTTCGTTTGAGAACACAAGCCAGGAATTGCGAGCGATTAGTTCTTACTTCCTATGTGCAGTGGGGTGGTTTTTCTTTCTTTCATACCAAGAAGACTTCAGTTTTTGGCTTAGTGCAATGACAATGCCTATTGAAGGAGCCTTCTACTCAGAGTGGGTTTATAAGATGGCATGCTACAAAGCTTCCACAAGAGAGCATCAATATAACGGCATGTCATCAACTGTTTTCTGTTGCATGTGTAGTTTGAGTAGTTAGGGATTATTGGTGAGACCCACAGATGCGCCTGCATGCGTATCGTCTATACTTAAACTCGTTTATACAAAGTCAAGTAAAGTGCGCCTTTTTCCATGCAATTTACTAAGCTATCCACTGAGCTACCATGTTCCCATAACAAATCTTATATACTCACATATAATATTCACTTCGAGTTCAAATACAAATATTCACTTCGTGTTCAAATATTCACTTCGTGTTCAAATACTCACTTCGTATCCAAATATTCTAGCAGTTTCCTAATATTCGTTCAATTTCCAAATATAACATTAAACTCCAAATATTCACTTCGCCTGCAAATATTCAATTATTGTCCACATATTCTTGCACTTTTCAAATGTTCATTCAATATTTCAAATATTCAGTTAATTCTAAATATAAAACAATTCCCAAATATTCAATCAATTTGTATATATAAAATTAATTTCCAAACATAAAATCCATTTCCAAATATTCAGTTAATTTCAAAATATAAAATCAATTTCTAAATATTCGATCAATATCCAAATGTGAAGTGAACTTCCCAATAAGAAATAAATTTTCAAACACTCAATAAAATTTCAAATATTCAGTCGCTTTCTAAATATTCATTCAATTTTCAAATATTCTCTAATTTTACACCATCTATTCAGTTTTCAAATATTCACTAATTTTCCACCAATCTATTCAGTTTTTAAATATTCACTAATTTTCCACCAAGCTATTCAATTTCCAAATATTCACTAATTTTCTACCAATCTATTCAATTTCCAAATATTCACTAATTTTCCACCAATCTATTCAGTTTCTAAATATTCACTAATTTTCCACCAATCTATTCAATATCCAAATATTCACTAATTTTCCACCAATCTATTCAGTTTCCAAATATTCACGAATTTTCCACCAATCTATTCAATTTCCAAATATTCACTAATTTTCCACCAATCTATTCAGTTTTCAACCAATCAAGAACTAGATCACATTTTCAATAGTATATAACTATAAAATCGATCCAATGTAATAATAACTACAAGCTTCAATAAATTATTTCAGAAATAACTATACACCAAAAGAAAGTAAAGAAGAACAAGCCGACTTATTGAAGTCTTTCCGGTTTCTTATTGTTGGTGGTTGGACAGTACTGTGTAATGAGATGTTACTAACTTAACCTTTGGGGTAATGTCAAGGATTAAATTAGTTGGTGGAAAAAAGATCAAAGGTTACTGTAAGTAAGGGTTTAGAAAATAAAATAGAAATAGTTTGAAGAGCTCGCCCTGGAGAGTGCTACAGTGTTGATAATTATATCGAGTCCATGTACTACCAACGTTCTGTGAGTTTTTTTAATGTTATAATTATGAATAGTTCTAGCGGCTTCTGCTTTCATGGAACCGGTGTAATATTTACTAGGATACTGTTGCCAGTGAAATTTGTGTGCGCTATATTTGTAACAAAAACACAAGCTAACATAAATTGGACACATAACAAGAGAATGTTTTAGAAAGTTTCATCAAGGAGTTGAAAATTCCAGAAAAGAAAACAAGAGGCAGACCAAGACTACGATAACGCATGATATAGAGGACATTCGGAACATGACACTGGAAGAGGGTTGGCAGATTGCACAAAACCGATAGGCGTATAGAATGGCATTAGGGACAACGTGTTGTAAAGGACAAGTCGTATTGATCATGATGATGATGATGAAATGACCCATTTAGCTGTGACCAGGTAGCCATTGACACATGATGATGATGAAATAATCCCTTTAGCTGTGACCAGGTAGCCCTTGGCAGCCCATTTTCTTTCGGAAAAAAGTAGATGTCCTTCTCAGTTGTCTAACTTAAATGAAACCTCCACTCCTACAATATATAGAGTATCAGTCATCTAGGAACCCACTCTATTCAAAGAACTTTGGAGCCTATGAAGAGATTATCAGCCATCTAGGAACCAACTCTATTCAAAGAACTTTGGAGCCTATGTAGAATTTATCAGCCATCTAGGAACCCACTCCAGTCAAAGAACTTTGGAGCCTATGTAGAATTTATCAGCCATCTAGAAACCCACTCTAGTCAAAGAACTTTGGAGCCTATGTAGAATTTATCAGCCATCTAGGAACCCACTCTATTCAAAGAACTTTGGAGTCTATGTAGAATTTATCAGCCATCTAGGAACCCACTCTAGTCAAAGAACTTTGGAGCCTATGTAGAATTTATCAGCCATCTAGGAACCCAATCTAGTCAAAGAACTTTGGAGCCTATGTAGAATTTATCAGCTATCTAGGAACCAACTCTAGTCAAAGAACTTTGGAGTCGATGTAGAATTTATCAGCCATCTAGGAACCCACTCTAGTCAAAGAACTTTGGAGTCTATGTAGAATTTATCAGCCATCTAGGAACTCACTCTAGTCAAAGAACTTTGGAGCCTATGTAGAGTATCATAACTTCTGTATTTGTACACTACCAAAAAACAAAAGTTATAAAAATTAACAAGTCTGTAAAATCAATGGATATAATAATAGAAAACACCAAAGTGAAACAAGCCAAAGAATTTAAACATCTAGGCAGAATTTAAATATCTAGGCAGAATTTAAACATCTAGGCAGAATTTAAACATCTAGGCAGAATTTAAACATCTCGGCAGAATTTAAACATCTAGGCAGAATTTAAGCATCTAGACAGTATTTTTTCCGAAAATAGAAGACTAGACAAAGTAATAGAAACAAGGTGTCAGAGAGCAAACACATTGACCTACCAACGTTCATCATTACTTCTTCATCCAAAACTCAAGATGGGAATTTTTTTTTTTTAAACAGATACTATCTACAGTTTTTTTTAACCAAAATTCTGCTATCATTATCAAACATGGTCTTTAGTAGCCTCGCAGCAGAGGAAAATCGTTACATGTGAAATGAAATGTCTGAGAAAAGCTGCAATGGTCACTAAACAAGATAAAATAAGAAATTAAGAAAATAGGAAAAGAGTTGGTATAATATCATGTATTGAAAGCCAGCAAGTAAAATGGTTCGGTCACCTTATGAGAATTAACCCAAAACAAATACCAGTAAAAACATATAACAAAAGAATATCTGAGCGTAAAACCAAAACTAGACCAAGAAAACGGTGAATAGAAAACATCAAGATAGCCTTGAACAAACATGGACTAAATGCAACCACGGCGATATTAGACAATAGCAGAGTTTATCAGCCATCTACGAACCCACTCTATGGAAGGAATTTTGAAACCTATATACGCGCTGTTGTTGTTGTTGTTCGTCCATCACAAGTGATGATGACCATTTGTTACATCCACTTTTGAAAATTCAATTTTAGTTATGTCCTTGATTATGAGTTCGTAGATGGCTAATGAGTCCTATTCGAGCTGTAAATGTCCTTGGACAGTGTGGACATTTAATGACGACTGTAGACGGATCTTGGTCTATCCGTGACTTTCTAACTGCTCTCCGCTGTTGAGCTGCTGCATTTCTTTTCTTTTCACAAGATGATGCGCTCTTTTTTTATTTTAGAACACCATGTAGATCTATTTTGTGCAAGTTCTTCCCATGTATCGTGGTCTATTTCAAAGGCTTTCAAATACGCGCTATTGAGAGATACAAATATAAATGAAAATAACAATTGCGATGTTATAAATAGTCTATAAATAGTCTATAAATTTATAGCCTCCGTCTATAAATAGTGTGTTTAATTCTGGAAAGCACCGCTATGTCTTATAACTAAACATCATCGCGCCTATTTTTTGTGTGTTCAAATACAATGAGATGAGGTTGTGAGACCATCTCAGCATATTTAACAGTTGTGTGTGTTTATTTCTGGTTATTTATTGTGTCTTTACAAAAGTCTATATTGAACAGTTACGTAGAAAAATGTCTTTTTTCCTTTGTTATTTTCTCATTGACATTATTTTTTCGATTTATTAGTTATACTAGTCATCAGTAACAATAACAGTGTATTATAGTTGTTATCGCTTGTTAGTTTTGCTACTGCAACACTGTCCACCTTTGTACCGCTGACAGTTTAGTTACTACCTATTGAATTGAACCATGTCTGTTCTAGCGGCACTGAATCATCTTGCAACTTAAGTAAACAGGTTTTCCGTACTTGACTAGCCATATCCCCCCAAAAAATGTGATCTCGTCAAGACATTCAATCTGTGTACTCTAGTCACTGAGAATGGACCAATCGAGACAAGGACTATTACAACAACAACGTTAATCCCGTACAAATATTGAAGTATCCTCAGGAACACAAACATACAACATCCGTATTCATACTATAAGGACCTATATGCCTTCTTATAAACATAAAAAGCATAGAGACACAACAATGTTGCTTAAGCAACAAAAACGGATGTTGTATGTTATATGTTAATCGATGCCGTGGATGTCTCTGCTTTTAATTGTCTGCAGTCTAATGCATTTGTGATTGTGCCTTTATTGTTTTTATTGTTTATTTGCTGTTTGTTTTTGTAATTTATTTTAAAAGACCTTAGGCTTGAGCCGTAAAAAATATCTGGTATATTATTGATATTTGTTAATAAAATGTTATTGTATTTTTTCGCACCAATACCGTATAGTATGATAGTTTTTGTAATCGTAAAACTCATCCAACGTGTGTTCTAGGTAAATAATATTGTTACACAATTCTTATTCATCTTCTGCGAGAGTTTCCTATGATCATAGGTCTATACAGGAATGTATGCCGCCTCCAGGAATTCAGTTGTCATCTGAAGGTCCTCACGATTTCCCCACAGCTCTACCTTTAGATCTGTCTTTTGGGGCCATATTTTAGTTCTCTGGTCATCTAGGAGTGTGCATGTCTGCAAAATGTGTTGACCCTGGACCTGGTGACCCTTTTGCCATGGGCATTGGTCTTTTTGGACAGCCTTTATTTTGTGGAGATGTGCTTTAGACAGTGTCATGTGGAGAGCCTAACAATTGTGGTTTGCTGTAATTTGCTCAGATTTCAAATGGGATCATGTGGAAAGTTGTTGCCTGTTCTCTGATTCCAGAAATGCTTGTATTTTCTTTTGACGATAGTTTTTGCTTCAGTCAATGATATTATGTGATGGAATTGTTCCTCTTTTTTGCACTTGCTTTTGCCAGTCTGTCAACTGCCTCATTTCCTGCAATGCCAAATTGCGCAGTGATCCACTGCAGCACAACTTTATTGTTAGCAAACAGTTTATTTAAAGTTCTACAGTTGTTTTTGTTAGGAGATCTTTAGGTTCATTTTCGATGGTCTGGAGTAATGACATGGAGTCACACACGAAGACTATATTAGCTTCTTTGAGTCTCTGTTCCTCTAGAGCCTTTAGTGCCTCTAAGATTGCTTGTAGCTCTGACCTGTAATGTGTTGATAATTTGCCAGTAGCGTTTGATAGTTCTAGTTTTGGGATGTTTGCTTTGAGTATTAGTATCTCAGTTCCTCTTTTCTTTATTGCATTCTCTGATGATCCATCTGTGAAGACACGGATCCACTGTGTGATGGAGTATTGGGTGTTTAGGCCAGTGTTTCCCAACGTACGGATCACGACCCACACGTGGGCAATGTGTTGTTGAAGGGAGGGATTCAGAGGGCAAGTATTCCCTAAATCTTGAATATAAAAATGTTTGAATATAAAAAATATGTATGTTACATAGGAAATGGTGGGGTCAGAATTTTAGAACGACTGTTGTGGGGCATGGTAAAATAAATTGATTAGAAAACACTGGTCTAGGTGATCAAGTGCTATTGCCTTGAGAGCAGTAGGTGTTTCCATAAATTTGCTCTCAATGTCTGCATTGTAGATTTTGCAACATATATGGTTGAAGTGTTTGCGATGTTCTTATAGACTTCTATATGATCCCATTCATCCGGATTGTTGCTGGTTACTTCTTTATTGGCTTTCATACGTTTTTTGATAGGTGATTGAAGCTTGTTCTTTTCAGTCGGTTTTTTTGTTAGTTCAAGTTGTTTTCTCATCAATTAAGGTCATGTTTTCGAGGTCTACAAATTTCAGTAATTATTGTGATTTTCTCATCCCTGCGTTCTGTTAGATTTTGTAATCCCGCTGTTGCTTCCATTGACGTTATAGGTGTGATCCCTAGTCCTCCTTTCATAGTTCGGAGACCTGCAGTCTGAATTTTGTCCAGCTTCTGGAGATTTTGAATTTACTGCTGTTGCACATGTGCTTAATACATATGGCTTTTTAAAAATCGATTTCTTCAATATGTGTTACCCATGTAAGTTTCTTGTCATAATTTTAGTTCCAGGTAAACTGGGTTGTTTTCTTTTGGAAGTGGGGTAGTTTCTAGTGGGAATACAGTCTTCAGCAGTCTCATCTATTATAGATGCTCGCATATTTGTGACTGATGTTAAAAACTGTACTACATTGAGAGTGAGACTTGGTACAATTCTCTAGTCACGAGTGTTGAGAGTGAGACTTGGTACAACATCCATCTAGTCACGAGTGTTGAGAGTGAGACTTGGTACAATCCTCTAGTCACGAATGTTGAGAGTGAGACTTGGTACAACATCCTTCTAGTCACGAATGTTGAGAGTGAGACTTGGTACAACATCCTTCTAGTCACGAATGTTGAGAGTGAGACTTGGTACAACATCCCTCTAGTCACGAATGTTGAGAGTGAGACTTGGTACAACATCCCTCTAGTCACGAATGTTGAGAGTGAGACTTGGTACAACATCCCTCTTGTCACGAGTGTTGAGAGTGAGACTTGGTACAATCCTCTAGTCACGAATGTTGAGAGTGAGACTTGGTACAATCCTCTAGTCACGAATGTTGCGAGTGAGAATTGGTACAATCCTCTAGAAACGAATGTTGTGAGTGAGACTTGGTAAAAGATCCCTCTAGTCACGAATGTTGAGAGTGAGACTTGGTACAACATTCCTCTAGTCACGAGTGTTGAGTGTGAGACTTGGTACAATCCTCTAGTCACGAATATTGGAGTGAGACTTGGTACATTTCTCTAGTCACGAATGTTGAGAGTGAGACGTGGTACAACATTCCTCTAGTCACGAATGTTGAGAGTGAGACTTGGTACAACATCTTCCTAGTCACGAATGTTGAGAGTGAGACTTGGTACAACATCCCCGAAGTCACGAATGTTGAGAGTGAGACGTGGTACAACATTCCTCTAGTCACGAATGTTGAGAGTGAAACTTGGTACAACATTCCTCTAGTCACGAAAGTTTAGAGTGAGACTTGGTACAACATTCCTCTAGTCACGAATGTTGAGAGTGAGACTTGGTACAACATTCCTCTAGTCACGAATGTTGAGAGTGATACTTGGTACAACATTCCTCTAATCACGAGTGTTGAGTGTGAGACTTGGTACAACATTCCTCTAGTCACGAATGTTGAGAGTGAGACTTGGTACAACATCTTCCTAGTCACGAATGTTGAGAGTGAGACTTGGTACAACATCCCCGAAGTCACGAATGTTGAGAGTGAGACTTGGTACAACATTCCTCTAGTCACGAATGTTGAGAGTGATACTTGGTACAACATTCCTCTAGTCACGAGTGTTGAGTGTGAGACTTGGTACAACATCCCTCTAGTCACGAATGCTGAGTGTGAGACTTGGTACAATTGACTACTACTGCTGCTACTACTACTACTACTACTACCACTATTAATACAACTACTAATACCGTGCCGTTATTACTACTACTACTGCTGCTATTACTACTAGTGCTACTACTACTACTACAACCACTACTACTGCGACTACTATTGCTAATACTACGGCTACTAATATTGCTATTACTACTACTACTGCGAATGCTACCACTACTACTGCTGGTTGGTTGGTTGCTGATCCAGCGGTCCATGGGCTCATGCCCTTTGACCTAATGCCATTAGATGGCATTATATTGCTGGGAAGTATCGCTACTACTGCTAATACTACTACTACTACTACTGCTACCACTACAACTGCTACTACTGCTAATACTACTACTACTGCTGCTGCTACTACTACTACTTCTGTTACTAGTATTACTACTTGTGCTATGATTACTACTACTACTACTACTACTATTGCTGCTACTACTACTGCTACAATTGCTACTATTACTACTATTGTTACTGCTACTACTACTAATATTGCTGCTACTGCTACTATTGCTGCTACTGCTACTGCTACGACAAGTAACAATACAAATAAAAAAAGAGAAAACTAACCGTCTGACACAGGAAGCAAGAGAAGCAATTCGAATACATTTGATAATCTATCATTTGATAATCTATCATTTGATGATCATCAACAAGTAAGTAAACGGATTTAATCCCGACACAGTCGATTCCTTAATGCATTGTGACGTTTCCTTTCACGTCGTACAGACGTATGGAGAATACTGTGCTTGAGAATTATGTGTTGTTTTCTTTTGTCACCATCAGTATATTACATGTAATGATGTATTATTATTATTATTATTATTACTGTGGTCGCCAGCCCTGAGACTGGCCTATATCTTTTCCATCCGAGCTATGTCATTTCTCCATAGTTTTCATCTTGTTGTGTAGCATAGTGGACAGCTCTGTAAAACACTAATTCATTCACATATCCACCAAATTCGTTTCAACTTTTCTAATAACCGGCTGCAATAAAAACACGAAACGCCTATTTAAAATTACACTTTCAGGCTTACGTCCACTTACTTATCTAATAAATTATATCACAATTTCCAGATTGACATACCCCTAATCTATTTTGAATAGCACTCGGTAAATCTTCTTAAGGAATGTAGGTCTTACACCTGGCATTAACGTTACTTAAGGTAACCTGAAAGGTGATTATACCATGCATTGTACCCGATTCCTATACCCTGATACGAGCAAACGTTATTAATAGTTTTATAAGGTTATCCTGAGCCTGTAGTATTTGTAAGGAGACTTTAAAAATCTCCAATTATCAAAAGGCGCCATTTGTCTTCTTATTTCTGTTACTGCTGTCTGGTCCCTGATAAATGAGACACTAGACTTTCTAGATACGATAAGCAGGTGCTAATATGTGAATTGTCAAATGTTGATATCGGCAAATCTCGAATAACATTTCATATTAGACGGGCAAATATGAATCTATGATAGGAGTTTGAGAAATTGTTTCATAATTTTTACTGAGTCTTTCTGTACAGAGAATGGGAGAAACAGAAGAGTGGGAATATTCTGAAAAACAAAATAATGAAAACAGAGTGTTTCGTTGATCCTTGAAGATCCTTGATTAGGAGAAGCATTAACCAACAAGGGGCATTCCCATAAATGCTCTGCGTGCCATTCAGTCAGCCATCTAAAAGTATACAAGCCCAGTGTCCCAGTCAGTTGTTGGTTGTGTCAGCCATCTAAAAGTATACAAGCTCAGTGGCCCAGTCAGTTGTTGGTTGTGTCAGACATCTAAAAGTATACAAGCCCAGTGTCCCAGTCAGTTGTTGGTTGTGTCAGACATCTAAAAGTATACAAGCTCAGTGTCCCAGTCAGTTGTTGGTTGTGTCAGACATCTAAAAGTATACAAGCTCAGTGTCCCAGTCAATTGTTGGTTGTGAATTCATCTTGTCTTTCCAATGAAGACGCACTTCCTCCGGTCTCTCCTGGTCATTTCCATTTCTCTGAACATGTACATTGCTTCTTTTTCACCATCCTCTTCATCCTTTTGTAGTGTATCCATGACAACGCCATCTTCATCGTTTTGCAGTGTATCCATGACATACTCAATTAATTCAGCCTGATTTCTCATTACTATGCCATTTACTATATATTTACTCGCAAGTACATCAGCTCTTTCGCTGCCTCTGACTCCTACATGTCCTAGTCAGTAAATCAATGTAATACTTTGAGCGTTGTTGAGTGGAATGGCCCACTCCTTTCTTACCACGCAATCTCAATAATATATTCTCAAACTCCCACTGGATTTCTCGTGTAGTAGGACAACGCACCTACTAGATTTCTTTCAGGATGTAGTCCAAAGAACGGAAATACGTAAGTCACCGTTTTATTTGCTCGAATGACCCAACAGATCCAATTTCTGTGGTACAGGAAGAATGCTATCTCTGTTTTATGAATCGACGTCGACGCGCTCTTGGCAATCACGGTTCTCTCATTCCTACTACACAACGTGGACATACACTAGCTGACAACAACAATAGTGATTGTACAACAGCTTACCTCAGCAATAGTGATTTTACAACAGCTGACAACAACAATAGTGATTGTACAACAGCTTACAACAACAATAGTGATTGTACAACAGCTGACAACAACAATAGTGATTGTACAACAGCTGACAACAACAATAGTGATTGTACAACAGCTGACAACAACAATAGTGATTGTACAACAGCTTACAACAACAATAGTGATTGTACAACAGCTGACAACAACAATAGTGATTGTACAACAGCTGACAACAACAATAGTGATTGTACAACAGCTGACAACAACAATAGTGATTGTACAACAGCTGACAACAACAATAGTGATTGTACAACAGCTGACAACAACAATAGTGATTGTACAACAGCTGACATCAACAATAGTGATTGTACAACAGCTGACAACAACAATAGTGATTGTACAACAGCTGACAACAACAATAGTGATTGTACAACAGCTTACAACAACAATAGTGATTGTACAACAGCTGACAACAACAATAGTGATGTTACAACAGCTGACAACAACAATGAACCTGGTATCTCTCATCTCCACAATACAGAAAGATAGTGACATGTGAGATGAAATTCTTGAGGAAAGTTGCACGTGTCACCAGACTTGATAGATTACGAAATGAAGACATGAGGGAAAGAATAGGTATAACACCTTGTACAGAATACACAGAAAGGCAGCAGATCAAGAGGTTTGGCCACATTATGAGAATGCATTAAGGCAAGTTGCCCGTACAACTCCGGAACATCGACTATATAAGATCTGTGGGCTAAATTGGGAAGCATCCTTCAAACGTACGTGACTTTTCTCGTGTTTTTTATTGTCCATCGCCACAAAGTAGATAGAAAGTAGACACAAAGTAGATAGAAAGTAGACACAAAGTAGATAGAAAGTAGACACAAAGCGGGCAATGAAAATCACGGGATAAGTCAAATGAGTGACTTTAGAAAGATCTTCTGTGTTGGTTCTCAAACTCTTATAGATCAACAGGATGTAATCCGGAGAACGGAATGCGCTGTGTTCTGATTTACAGCTCAGCTGCGACATCTGCTCCTTTTAGCCTGACAAATTCCTACTTCATCATGGCGCCTTGGTCACTTTCACCCTATATGGGATAGGACATTCAATTCCACCCTGAAACCTCTTTAGTCGCCTCCTATATCATGATTCTCAGATAACAATGTTGCTATTCTTTGCTCCATTTCGGCCCACTCAATAAACTAGGTCACGCTAGAAGGCTGACACCGATGAGTAGCGGGACTATATTCATGACGAAAGACACGGTAAAACGTGTAAACACACAAACAAAAAAACATACACAGAAAAAAACAACAACCGTGGGCTGAGGTAATCTAAAGGACAACCAGAAGTAAGAAATAAAGTTATGAAAGATAGAAAGTAATACACAAGTACTCCAATATTTATGTGATTTGACAATTCCCCTGAAAGCTAATCGAGGGGTTTTACCCTAGACGAGAGTGGAAACATGCGGGAATGAAATGAAACATTACAAAGTAGTCTCGATTGGTCTAACATATCGCGTATCTTCAAGAGCACTTGAAATGATAAAATGTACTCTCTTAGCGCCCATTTGAGTCTCCGCCCCTGTAACTTATTACAGCATTAAGAATACAACCCCACTTAAAGGATTTATGGCTACATTGGATCAAGGGCGTTTATGAAGTGGTCGATGGGTTAGGGTGTGTGGTTAATGTTTGTGTTCTTTCTTCTAGTCTACAGTTTGGGTGCAAATTGGTGTGGCACCATGTTCTGTGGGATGGTACTTAAGATGTCTGATGAGGATTTGAAGAGTTTGTGTTTACTGACCACGTTTGTGGATAAGTGAGGTTGGATCAGCCGGAAAAGTTAGTAGGTGGGAAGAAATTTTCGTCCATGTTGTATCTCACATGTGAGGTTAGATACACAGTGCGCGAATACACACACACACACAATATATACATATAGCAGACACATAAACACATATCATACACATAGAACACATGCAGAGCACACATACAGGGCACAAATAGAATTCACATCGCAAACACACATAGCACACATGCAAAACATATACACACATAGGACATACACACACATATAATTCGCACACAATTAGCACACATATATTACACCCACATGTCACACACACATATATCACATATGCATATAGCATTCACACACATGACACTCACACATACATATCACACACTCATGTATAGCATATACATAGCACACGTGACACACTAGCACCCACACATACATATCACACACGCACACACATATCACACACATACAACACACACGTTGTCTTCGAAGTATGACAGAAATATCCATACAACCCCCGCCCCTCCCATTCCAAAATAAACCGCATACAGGGAACAAGAGCTTAATCGCTTATAATTCCAGAGGATCCAAGCAGATTAATTGGAGTTATGTTATCATACTTATAAACAGAGACATAATTAAGAAAAATTAGTCATGTAGCGTATTGACGGTGGTAACAGGTCGCACGACAAATTCAGGAAAAGTCACAAGAGCAACATAGTGAACTCTTAGCAACATTTGTGGACTTAACTAAAGCATTCGATACCGTTAACAAAGAAGGACTGTGGAAGGTGCTTACAAAGTTCGGATGTCCCCTAAAACTTGTCACTGTGAAACGACAATTTCATGACGGTATGATGGCTAGTGTTATCTGCGACGGAGGAGTATCTCCAGCATTCCTTGTCACAAATGGTGTAAAGCAGGGACGTGTGCTGGCCCCTTACTCTTTTCAGCCTGTTATTTACGGCCATGCTAACGGAAACACACCATAGTAATGAAACAGCTGGCATAATTATCAATTACAGAACAGATGGTGGTCTTTTCAATTTACGTCGTCTAAAAGCAAACACGAAAACTAAATCTAGTACTGTTAGAGAATTACTTTATGCTGCCGACTGTGCATTGTATGCTGACTGTCGTAAACATGCAGAGCACCATAGACCGCTTATCACAGGCCTGCAACAACTTTGGTCTCACTATTAACACCCATAAAAAAACAGAAGTCATGCAGCAAGCAACATCAAATAGCCAACATACTGCTACTTCCATCATTGTCAATCAGGAAAAACTGCAGGTAGTCGACAATTTTACTTACCTTGGAAGCACTCTCTCTCGCGATGTCAACATTGATGTGGAAATTAACAATAGACTAGCAAAAGCTAGTGCTGTATTTGGCAGTTTACGCAACAAAGTATGGGACAGAAGAGGTATAAGAGCAACCACCAAACTTCAAGTATATCATGCTGCTGTTATACCAACCCTACTATACGCTTGCGAAACGTGGACAGTGTATGCTAGACATGCAAGAAAATTAAATCATTTCCATCTTATCTGCCTACGTAAATTACTAAACATCCATTGGTGGGACAAAGTACCAGACTACGAGGTCTTGGAAAAATCAACCTCAATAAGCATCCACACAATACTTATGAAGGCGCAAGCACGCTGGGCAGACCATCTTGTGCGTATGGAGAACTCGCGTTTGCCAAAACAAATATATTATGGAGCACTCAAGGCAGGATTTCGAAAAGCTGGTGGACAGAAAAGGCGCTTCAAAGACACGCTCAAGTCATCCTTGAAACATCTTAACATTGACGTAGGCGCTTGGGAGAGCCTCGCTCAGGATAGAACAGCATGGCGTTACAGCATTAGAACGGTAGCACTAGCGGTGGAAGAATTCAGACAAGATACTGCAAGACAGAAGCGGACACGTAGAAAAGAAAAAAACATCTCAACCTCACATAAATACCCTCTATTGCTGTCAATTCTGTAAAAGAACATTTTGTGCGGGCATTGGACTTGCTAGTCATTTAAAAACGCACTATTAACTTTCATTATTTTTATTATTTATTGTTATTATTATTATGGTTGAGTTTTTGGTCATCGTCGATCACGACGGACGAACATCATCAACAGGTCGCTCGAGATGACGATAGATAAGAGACTTCTATGATATTTAAAGCATGCCCATGTCTGTGGACATTAACTCTTCCAGAATCTTGAGGAATTTAGAGTGCCCATAAAGAATTGTGCGTTCTGAAAGTAATATCACTAGAATTATTATTGTCTAATATTTACGGGACCTACTTTATCAATGTCCATTTTCCATCCTGCAAGATGGTACTACTACCCTCAAGTCTTGGACTATCTGACTTTACCCTCAAGTCTTGGACTATCCGACTCTACCCTCAAATTAAGTAATATCTGTCTCTACCCTCAAATCAAGTACTATCTGACTCTACCCTCAAATCAAGTACTATCTGACTCTACCCTCAAATCAAGGACTATCTGACTCTACCCTCAAATCAAGTACTATCCGACTCTACCCTCAAATCAAGTACTATCTGACTCTACCCTCAAATCAAGTACTATCTGACTCAACCCTCAAATCAAGTACTATCCGACTCTACCCTCAAATCAAGTACTATCTGACTCTACCCTCAAATCAAGGACTATGACTACTCTCAAATCAAGTACTATCTGACTCTACCCTCAAATCAAGTACTATCTGACTACCCTCAAATCAAGTACTATCCTACTCTAGCCTCAAATCAAGTACTATCCGACTCTACCCTCAAATCAAGTACTAGCTGACTCTACCCTCAATTCTAGTGAATTTCTTGTGTCAATTTGTGTGTTTCTTGTGTGTATCTTAACTTTGGCATCTTTGAGTGGTTCTACGTGTGTTTTCTTTTCTGTCTGTTGGGTTTTCCTCATTCTTCCCAGAAAGATAATAATGCATGAAATGATATCATTAATGCAATATTATTGATCTTTATTGATAAATCATCGATTTTTCTATATTATATTCATAATTCTTGCAGGAGATTAGGAGAAATTGACATTAAATTTGCAAGTAACACATCTGGATGCCTCTATGGTTGAATGGGAAGCGTTTTCAAGTATTCAACCGATAACTACATTACAAATAGCATTCATACCGTTTGATATTTACTGAGGAAGACTGAGCACTTATTGGTCTGCCCGGAGTGCAGTGATATTGGTTCATAATTTATTACTATTTCTGAGAAATCACATTTCAGTTAGTTAATTAGTTATTCCTCTAGGGCCAAAGACAACGCATAGGGAGATTGTCATATATTTCCATGTCTCGTGTTTCATTGGTTCGTGTTTCATTGCACACATTTCAGTAGCGTTCAGTTAATTTTAATTGTTTTTTTTTCTAGCAGTATGTCTGTAAATTGTTGCTAACAGTATGTCTGTAAATTGTTTCTAACAGTATGTCTGTAAATTGTTTCTAACAGTATGATTGTAAATTGTTTCTAACAGTATGTCTGTAAATTGTTGCTAACAGTATGTCTGTACATTGTTTCTAACAGTATGTCTGTAAATTGTTGCTAACAGTATGTCTGTAAATTGTTGCTAACAGTATGTCTGTAAATTGTTGCTAACAGTATGTCTGTAAATTGTTGCTAACAGTATGTCTGTAAATTGTTGCTAACAGTATGTCTGTAAATTGTTGCTAACAGTATGTCTGTAAATTGTTTCTAGCAGTATGTCTGTAAATTGTTGCTAACAGTAAGACTGTAAATTGTTGCTAACAGTATGTCTGTAAATTGTTTCTAACAGTATGTCTGTAAATTGTTTCTAACAGTATGTCTGTAAATAGTTTCTAACAGTATGTCTGTAAATTGTTTCTAACAGTATGTCTGTAAATTGTTGCTAACAGTATGTCTGTAAATTGTTTCTAACAGTATGTCTTTAAATAGTTTCTAACAGTATGTCTGTAAATTGTTTATAATAGTATGTCTGTAAATTGTTTCTAACAGTATGTCTGTAAATTGTTTATAATAGTATGTCTGTAAATAGTTTCTAACAGTATGTCTGTAAATAGTTTCTAACAGTATGTCTGTAAATTGTTTATAATAGTATGTCTGTAAATTGTTTCTAACAGTATGTCTGTAAATTGTTTATAATAGTATGTCTGTAAATAGTTTCTAACAGTATGTCTGTAAATTGTTTATAATAGTATGTCTGTAAATTGTTTATAATAGTATGTCTGTAAATAGTTTCTAACAGTATGTCTGTAAATAGTTTCTAACAGTATGTCTGTAAATTGTTTATAATAGTATGTCTGTAAATTGTTTCTAACAGTATGTCTGTAAATTGTTGCTAACAGTATGTCTGTAAATTGTTGCTAACAGTATGATTGTAAATTGCAACAGGGCATGAGATAACACAAGAACATTTTTTGATTGAATGAAGCTTTCCAGGACCAAATTGAGGACACAAACAATTAAAGTCAACTATTTTTCTTTGTGTTTGGATCACATGTCTTCATCTTCTTCTTTGTTTACTTGCAGACGTCCACATTGAAGACTCCGACAAAGTTATCTGCCAACTTCAAACTTCCACATTGAAGACTCCGACAAAGTTATCTGCCAGCTCCACACTTCCACATTCAAGACTCCGACAAAGTTATCTGTCAACTTCAAACTTCCACATTCAAGACTCCGACAAAGTTATCTGCCAACTTCAAACTTCCACATTCAAGACTCCGACAAAGTTATCTGCCAGCTTCAAACTTCCACATTCAAGACTCCGACAAAGTTATCTGTCAACTCCACACTTCCACATTCAAGACTCCGACAAAGTTATCTGCCAGCTTCAAACTTCCACATTCAAGACTCCGACAAAGTTATCTGCCAACTTCAAACTTCCACATTCAAGACTCCGACAAAGTTATCTGCCAACTCCACACTTCCACATTGAAGACTCGGACAAAGTTATCTGCCAACTTCAAACTTCCACATTCAAGACTCGTACAAAGTTATCTGCCAACTCCACACTTCCACATTGAAGACTCGGACAAAGTTATCTGCCAACTTCAAACTTCCACATTCAAGACTCGTACAAAGTTATCTGCCAACTCCACACTTCCACATTGAAGACTCTGACAAAGTTATCTGCCAACTTCAAACTTCCACATTCAAGACTCCGACAAAGTTATCTGCCAACTCCACACTTCCACATTGAAGACTCCGACAAAGTTATCTGCCAACTTCACACTTCCACACTGATGCCAAAGTTAGCTGTCAACCCCAGACTTCCACATTGATGACTTTGACAAAGGTAACTGTTAACTTCAAGCTCCGAGCAACGCCGTAGAGATGTTTTTCATGAACGTCGATATGACATATCGTCGTCGCACGTTAGGCCGTAGCTTTCGAAAATAAGTGCCAACGAGAAAATAAGTGCCCAATGAGAAAATAAGTGCCCAATGAGAAAATAAGTGCCAACGAGAAAATAAGTGCCAACAAGAAAATAAGTGCCAACAAGAAAATAAGTGCCAACAAGAAAATAAGTGCCAATGAGAAAATAATTGTTAAAAAGAAAATAAGTGCTAACAAGTAATATCACAACAAGCTTTCATACGTTTGTTTTCAATTATTTCCCTCAATTTCATTGGTCACCGCTGCCATGTGACACAGAGCATATACATAGTGACCCGCGAAAGTCATGGAAATGTCAAAATAATCACGTTGAAGGTTTCTTTTGATACTGCTCGTAAGTCTTCTATCGCGGTTCAATTCCCAACCTGGTAAATGTTCGTTAGATCATAACCGGTCTAATCAAATGTGACCCATAACCCGTCAAGGTCTTATAGGTACCACACTGGAGGCATACGCACATACACCGTAAAGGTCGCAGGGTTGTCACACTGAAGACATCAGCGCACAGATCCTTCCAAACAAATATTTCCTCAGCCATTAGTGTAGAAAAATTATGCCTAGATCATCCCGTGATGTTATCAATCCAGGATTTTTTTTACCCGCCTATTCTCCTTCAACCCACGACTGCTCCTAGCAAAATAATTTTAGAAAGTGAGTGGTGTCTGGTTACATTTTTAAACCAAACAAGCGTGCGCTATTTTATCGCTGACAAACGTGGTTCTTGAAAACCTGCAGGTTTGATTATTTGCTGCCGGTTGAGTATATCTTATATGCTACTTGATGATGATGCTAACAGTTTTGAAAACCACGATTATTTGAAGGTAGAATATTAACACAGGAATTTCGTAGGAATTACAAATATGCAGCGGGGTATATCGTTTACACCACATTATCATTACTGTGGATCGGTAACCAAACTGCATAATCCTGTTGGCAAGAACCGTATCTCCACAGTTACCGCTATACGGCGTTTTGTCGTAGCGTGCTATATTACATGAGCACCGCAAGCCAGAAGAATGCGGTGAATATACAGAAAAGAAATCCAGTACAATTATAGCAAGACAGAAGTTGCACAAAAATGTATAGACACATTGTAGAGGGCACACCGGGCGGTCGGCAGACTTGAGAAGCAGGCACCGGAATTGTATTTCCGATTTCATTAATAGGGTTCGACGAAATTTGGGACGGTGAGGGGTGGGTTCAATGCTATAAAGAAGGAGGGGGTTCAGTGAACTACACAAAATGATAGGCCTAAACTTCAGGAAATTACAGGATTACGTACAATACATGTGCAGCAGTTTGTGAAATCATGTATGAAGCGGGAAAGAGGCGTGGTTTATTGATGGTTGTGTCATAGGAGAAGAGGTTGAGTCCAGATTTCATTAAAAAAAACAATCTTTGTAAGAAAGGTTTAGAAGTCTGACGTCGCGAAGAAGGTACAATTCTACAGTGTGGCTTAGACCTGACGACACCGACTGAGACATACGATAAGTGAGTTTAATCTGTCTACCCGCCAAATGCAACGAGCACTGGATGGTTTCATTTTAATTCTTTTATTTTCAATGCTAGGTGTTCCAATGCTATGTCCTATGTTCGACCTGAGGGCGCCACTGATTTACACATGATCAAAGAACAGTCTTTATAGCATCCACAACAGTTTAAAACAGTAATTTATTCGGTGTTTCACAGACATGATTTTTAGGTTTCAATTGTCAACAAAGCGTCTGTTTTTATGCTTGAAAATGGCGACTGAGGTTTAAAATAAATTGTTAAAATTACAAACACATATTTCTATGAGGTAAGTACGTTAGCCCACAGGTCTAGTTGAATGTGAAGCAGGGAAGGAACAGGTGTGCTGTTTTCCATTCATAAAGTCTTCTTCGGGAACACACACCCAACTGAAGGTGAAAAACATGAAAAGGTCATGGCCAAAGCGTTATGTATTGCTTCACAGACTTCTGCGAGGCTGGTTTCAAGAAGTTCCAGGAATTAATGTATTATATAGAAGTGTGTGTGTGTGTCGTGAAGTATTCTCTACAGAACGTTGTCTTCCCAATGAACTCCCTGAACCCTTCTCTGTCTTGGGCCATGCGGATTGTATTTTCCAAAGACGTATTCATGTTTTCTGGCATTTCCAATGTGTTTATAATATCTGAGTTTCTCTTTTTTTCTTCCACGATATTCTAAGTATCTTTCTGTAGCATTTCAGCTCAAAGGCGTTGATCTTCTTTGCCGCTGTTTTACTTAGGGTCCATGTTTCGCAGCCGTATATAGTCGAATGTAGCCAGAGATAAAAGTGGGACAATAACATCACAAGATGGACAGGTTATAGTCTAGCAGAGTGCACCACCAAACAGAAGACAGTGGGTGTTGTAGGATTGTTGCGGCCAAACTTCGTTGTGGAGATGGCACTTGATTAAGATGATGATGATGATAACAGTAATAAGTAACAATAGTTCATTTCGGCAACTACATATTGTTGACAACGTACGTGCAGTTTCTGGAAGCACTAGTGCAATGCATTCTATGATACGACTCACGTCTGTCTTGTCGTAATGATGATAACAACATCTGCTTCTTTGATCGCAGTCCTTTCAGTGCTGATTTCAGACGTGAGAAGAAGAGGAATCAATCAACCGTACAAAATCGAAAGAAATAGAAATCACAAGCGAAGATGACCATTTGTTACATTCACTTTTGAAATTCAGTTACAGCTATGTCCATGACTGTGAGCTCGTAAATATCTAGTAAACAATATTCTGACCGCATTTATCCATGGAAAGTTCCGATATAAGATGACCACTGTAAAAGGTGTTTGGTCTTTCCTGGATTTTCTAGCTACTCTCCGCTGTTGAACTGCTCATTTCTCCTCTTTTCACACGATGCTGTGTCTTTTCATTTTTGAATGTAGAGCGCCAAAGTCATGTGTGAGAATAGTTCTGTGATATCATGTTCATTGAATCACTAAGTCATCTATGAGAAAATTTCCGTGATATCATGTTCATTGAGTCACCAAGTCATGTGTGAGAATAGTTCTGTGATATCATGTTTATTGAGTCACTAAGTCATCTATGAGAAAATTTCCGTGATATCATGTTCATTGAGTCACTAAGTCAGGTATGAGACTAGTTCTGTGACATCATGTTCATTGAGTCACTAAGTCATCTATGAGAATAGTTCCGTGATATCATGTTCATTGAGTCACTAAGTCAGGTATGAGAATAGTTCTGTGAAATCTTGTTCATTGAGTCACTAAGTCATGTATAAGACTAGTTCTGTGATATCATGTTCATTGAGTCACTAAGTCATGTATAAGACTAGTTCTGTGATATCATGTTCATTGAGTCACTAAGTCATGTATGAGAATAGTTCTGTGTTATCATGTTCATTGAGTCACTAAGTCATGTATGAGACTAGTTCTGTGATATCATGTTCATTGAGTCACCAAGTCATGTATGAGAATAGTTCTGTGATATCATGTTCATTGAGTCACTAAGTCATGTATGAGAATAGTTCTGTGATATCATGTTCATTGAGTCACTAAGTCATGTATGAGACTAGTTCTGTGACATTATCTTAATTGTAGTGAAGGAACTGCTGGATGATGTGAGTTTTCCCACCGGACACTGCGGAAAAAGCCCAAGAACATTGTTGATGACGAATGACGGACCCATCGATGTAGATTATTACACCATTATCTGAGGTGTATGAGTACCCTGACTTCAACATCCAGAGTCTAATCACTGGATTTTTTGTTCCTTCAACTTTTATAGACCACATAGAAGGTACTACGTGATGCAGTCGAAGTAGGATCAACTGCTCCCAAGAATCAAGTAGGATCAACTGCTCCCAAGAATCAAGTAGGATCCACTGCTCTCCAAATTTAATTAGGACCCACTGCTCCCCAAATTTAATTAGGATCCTCTGCTCCCCAGAAGTAAGCAGCATCCACTGCTCTCCAGAATCAAGTAGGATCCACTGCTGCCCAGAATCAAGTAGTATCCACTGCTCCCCAGAATCAAGTAGGATCCACTGTTCCCCAGAATCAAGTAGGATCCACTGCTCCCCAGAATCAATGTAAATACGGTTAACCACTTGTCTGATGATATATTCAGCCTACCTCAGACATAATATGTCCCTCTTCCCCCTTGGAGCAGCATAAAGTAACTTCGACGCTAACTGATATTTGTTGCCTCGGGTTCAATTTAATGTTACAATCTTGTCTTCCTTCCTGTACTTTGAGACACACAACGTTAAAGCTTTATCACTCTTTCAACTCTCAGAAAAGTCTCTCCTCTCTCCAATAGTTCTACATGCTGCGTCATTCATCTGGGCTGACCAGACTGCCCATTGGTTACTTTGTGTATTAAACCAATATAACGACGGGAAAAATCAAATAGCCTTACTTATTTAGGATTTGTCAAAAATATGCGCAGAGGAATAACACATCGTCAATAAAAGACCTGTAGGCTCATTGGAGAACAGCCTTCTAAAGTGGTTCATTTGACTTTTCTCGTGATTTGCATTGGATGTCGACACAAAAAATACACTAAGCGATGAATGAAAATTACGTGAAAAGTCAAATGTGTCACTTTAGAAAACTGTTTTCCAATGAGCAAACAGGTCGTATATGATCAATGGTCACGGCAAGGGGCTACTATCCTGGAGAGAAAGTTGCTTCAGTTCCCATTTGAAATATCGTGGGGTTGTGGTAGGAGATGTCTTACGCTTTGAGAAAACTCGTTCAAGAGAAACCACACAACTGACAATTCCATTCAGATTACATTCATAGTTGTCTTGTCATCACCAGCTATGCTCATCCATTTTCTGCAGACATACCGTGTAAATCACAATTCACTGGGAAAAGGCAATTTCGTTTCACAATATTTTCTCAGACAGATTTTTTTCCATTCCACTTAGTATTGACAAACTAATGTATCTCTTCGCTGTACGGTTAAGTTGTCGAAATCTACTTACAAAATGGTCGAATTCGGAACATGATAAGTTAATGTGACAGTCTCACAATTATAACTCACGGGGACTAGTTTGAAGATCAATGCGCAGAGAAGGAGCGTCGCCCACGTTATACTGAGCATGTGACTGCGAAGATAGAATTAAATAGCCAGTCAGAACACATCTTAGAAGTATGTTAGAGATGGATGATGGATTCGGAGATCCTGTGTGCACTGTGCGCACGATTATAGAAACCTTACTGGTCTGAATATTAATAAAAGATAGCTGCGAATTAGATGTACATATAAATACACATTTAAATAATAATTTTACAAATATTACTTCACATAAATATTACGTTACATACATATTACTTCACATAAATATTACTTTACATACATATTACTTTACATAAATATTACATTAAATAAATATTTGTTTCACATAAATACTTCATACTTTCAACAGCATAGCTTTTGATCTGATACACTCCGACAGCATAGCTCTTGTCCCGACACATCCGACAGCACAGCTTTTGAACTGACACATCCGACAGCATGACATTTGAGTTATTTTTGCTTATGGAATGGAAATTAAACTCTAACACAAACTGTTCTAGTCGCCTATAACAATATTCATTGCATATCACAGTGGTGCTATTCTGTGCTTCCTTTTAGGTCCTGATAAGTGAGATTGCGGTATAACAATATAACAATAGTATATCAAGTGACATAGTATTTCCAGAACATTGTCCTCATCGTAGATACTATGAACGGCTTTCTGTACCGGGCTTGCACAATTGTATTGGCCAGAGACAATTTCATAAATTTTTCGGTATCACTGGTCCGTCGTTGTTTTGGTCTTCCTCTTCTTCTAAATCCTGTCGCTCTTCACTCAAAAGTTAGTCTTTTCATGACATCATGTTTCTTTAAGTGTTGAAAAATCGGTACCTTCCTTCGTATGATTTGTATTTAGAGCCAGGATTATTGATCAAAAATCGGTACCTTCCTTCGAATTATTTGTATTTAGAGCCAGGATTATTGATCAAAAAATCGGTACCTTCCTTCGTATGATTTTGTATTTAGAGCCAGGATTATTGATCAAAAAATCGGTACCTTCCTTCGTATGATTTGTATTTAGAGCCAGGATTATTGATCAAAAATCGGTACCTTCCTTCGAATTATTTGTATTTAGAGCCAGGATTATTGATCAAAAAATCGGTACCTTCCTTCGTATGATTTTGTATTTAGAGCCAGGATTATTGATCAAAAAATCGGTACCTTCCTTCGTATGATTTGTATTTAGAGCCAGGATTATTGATCAAAAATCGGTACCTTCCTTCGAATTATTTGTATTTAGAGCCAGGATTATTGATCAAAAAATCGGTACCTTCCTTCGTATGATTTGTATTTAGAGCCAGGATTATTGATCAAAAAATCGATACCTTCCTTCGTATGATTTGTATTTAGAGCCAGGATTATTGATCAAAAAATATGACTGAGATGAGATAGTTGGCCCAGAAGTATGTGCTGTTCTGGCAGGATGTGGTCATCCTGGGATACCAGAAGTCTGTGCTGTTCTGGCAGGATGTGGTCATCCTGGGATACCAGAATTTTGTGATGTTCTCCTGGCAGGACGTGGTCATCCTGGAACATCAGAAATTTGTGATGTTCTACTGGCAGGACGTGGTCATCCGGGGATACTGGCACACAGGAATACCTCCCTTCGGGGAGAAAACATTTATCCATAAACCTCCTCTTATACAACCTCGCCTTTAAGACAACCTTACACGAGTCGGGTGTCACCTCACTTACACACTGAAAATAACATGTACTTTTGTCAGGAAGGCTATGGGCTGTCTAGATCTACCTGCTCACAGCTAAAAGGATTACTTCATCATTGTCGTAATACCATATGTTTCTTCTTCTTTCTGTCCTCATATACCTTACGATATTGAGAGGAGAGTGAGTGAACGGTCTTTTGCTCTTCTATTTGCCTCTTCTGCTGTTATATTTCTGAGTGCTTCTAATACACTATCTATCCACCTTTTGCGAGTTCGTCCAATAGGTCGACTGTTTTCGTATCATTTGCTAAGGGTTTCTTGGATAATACTTTGCTCTTTCTGTCTGGTTATGTGGCCGAACTATTCAACTTGTTGTTACCGAATATATTCTAATGCTGACGTGATCCCTAAATGTTTTTTTTTTAGTTCTTCATTTCTGATTTTATCTCTCAAGCTTACTCCAATCATATGTCTTACACATTTTATTTCAGTGGTGTTAATCTTATGAATTGTTCTAGAATCAAATGTCTAAGTGTGACTGACTTAGCACGTCGACAGGGGATACACAAAGTGCTCAATAGGAAATTTAAATGAATTTTTAAACCATATGTTTGATAACTATAAATACAACAGGCTGATGCAGTCTGCTAAATTTATTCTTCAGGTACCCCAAATAGAAAAACAGGTATACAAGCATTGGAAAGGTACGAGAAACATGAATAAAGTCGATATCTCTGTACCAACAATTGCATGGGCGTGTACTTCTTACATCGTGTAGCGGTTCTCAGTTGAGATGACTTTTTAGCACGTAATTTACCGCAAGCAATGATATAATTGCTTTTTTTAAAGAGGAGATGGGGACACTGATATTCATCTGTTGCTTAAAACTAACACTTCAGTCTACGATATAAGCCATACTGGCTAATTGGAAATGCAGACATCTAAATGACTCACATGACGTCATCTAACTTGTTCACCAGTCGAAGTCAGATGCTGGTATGGATTTCTTCAATGAACTGTACTGTGGTCACCAACCGCCAGGCAAGGCCGCAGAGCTTGTTCGTCAGAGCTGTTTCAGATGGCCATAGTTTTCCTTTTGTGGTGTCCTTAGTGTGAGCAGTTCTTGGGAAATATGTTCTGTGTTTTCTGGAGATTTTCCTCACGGGCAGATATCGGTAACAGAAACTTCAAAATTCCCACACGTGTTGTTTGTGTCTGATGTGGTATGTTTTTTGTTTGTGTCTGATGTGGTCTGTTTGAGTCTGGTGTGTGGTCTGCTTTTGTTTGAGTCTGCTGTGGTCTATTTGAGTCTGATGTGGTCTGTTTTCAATCTAAAAATAATTATTTGTCCCTTTCTTCCAAGCTTGTAGATACCATATTCTTTTTGGCTGCATGAGTGAGTTGAATTCCATTTCATGTTAATACAGCTTTTCATCATGGATTTCATTATTGGAAATCTTACTGAATCTTCTGTCTGTTGTTGACATCTGCTTCCAGTTTTTGCTGACTCTCATTTGCCAATTCCCGAAATTTGCATTGGTCGCTATGATTAAACTGTTTATGTGAAAACCAATGAAAATCAAGATATTAGTCAAGTGACTCATTAAGAAATGTGGATTTCCAATTAGCCGGTCGATTTTATATATACTATTATGATAGTCATGAAATAACACTAACCGCGCTCTTCTAAACTTGAACTCGGGCATAATCTACCTTACCAAGTTGTTTTACAGAGGCATTTGGCGAGAATATGCACAACAACATTGAGAATGTGCACAACAACAACGAGAATGTGCACAACAACAACGAGAATGTGCACAACAACATTGAGAATGTGCACAACAACAACGAGAATGTGCACAACAACAACGAGAATGTGCACAACAACAACGAGAATGTGCACAACAACAACAACGAGAATGTGCACAACAACGAGAATGTGCACAACAACGAGAATGTGCACAACAACGAGAATGTGCACAACAACAACAAGGAGAATGTGCACAACAACGAGAATGTGCACAACAACGAGAATGTGCACAACAACAACAACGAGAATGTGCACAACAACAACGAGAATGTGCACAACAACAACAACGAGAATGTGCACAACAACAACGAGAATGTGCACAACAACAACGAGAATGTGCACAACAACAACAACGAGAATGTGCACAACAACAACGAGAATGTGCACAACAACAACGAGAATGTGCACAACAACAACGAGAATGCCACGTATTATCGCACACCAAATGTTTATATCTGTACTTGCCCGGCTCTGTGGCGACGTCGCACAGGGTGTGTCTGTGATGGCCAAGCTACACTGTACCAATAGTATACACCACCAATTATATATATATATATATCAACCATTGTCTATCTGCAATAGACCATCATGTGGCTGATCTTGCTACGACTTCTAAGGCAGTAATCTTCTTCTTCGTACGTTCTCAAACTCCTGCAGATTAGCAGGATGTAGTCCGGAGAACGGAATGCGTTTGGTCATGGTTTACAGCATTGCCGCGATATCTGCGCTTTTCGGCCTGACACATCCGACTTCAGCATGGCTTTGGGTCGCTGATCCTATATGGGATGGGACAGCCACCTCCATCCCATAACCTCCTTAGTCGCCTTTTACGACATGCATGGAAGGTAAACAGTGTTGCTATTCTTTGCTCCCCTTTCGGGCCTCGGCAACACACGGGCGAAAGGCAGTAATAACCATGGGCTCTATATTTCGGGGGAACAACACAACTCAGCTGAACGATCTCTTCAATGGAGGCACAAAACACGCCTAGAAATGGAAAGACAGCCTTTCAGCGCGTACAAGGTCAAATAAAAATGGAAAGACAGCCTTTCATCGCGTACAAGGTCAAATAGAAATGGAAAGAAAACCTTCCAGAGCGTACAAGGTCAAAAAGAAATGGAAAAAAACCTTCCAAAGCGTACTAGGTCAAATAGAAATGGAAAGAAAACCTTTCAGCGCATACATGGTCAAATAGAAATGGAAAAAAACCTTCCAAAGCGTACTAGGTCAAATAGAAATGGAAAGAAAACCTTGCAGAGCGTACAAGGTCAAATAGAAATGGAAAGAAAACCTTTCAGCGCGTACAAGGTCAAATATAAATGGAAAGAAAACCTTTCAGCGCATACAAGGTCAAATATAAATCGAAAGAAAACCTTTCAGCGCGTACAAGGTCAAATATAAAAGGAAAGACAGCCTTCCAGAGCGTACAAGGTCAGATATAAATGGAAAGAAAACCTTCCAGAGCGTACAAGGTCAAATAGAAATGGAAAGAAAACCTTCCAGAGCGCGTACAAGGTCAAATAGAAATGGAAAGTAAACCTTCCAATACAATATAATATCCGCTCGTTCTCAAACTCCTCCAGAGTAGCAGGATATAGAACCTAGTGAGTTGTGTCATGGTTTACAACTGTGCAACGATTTCTGCGCCTTTTGCCTGACTCATCTGATTTCAGCATGGAACCGGGTCACTTTGACCCTATATGGGATGAGAAGGTAAACTCCATCCCAAATTTCAGATGTCACCACTTACAACACGCATGCATAGTAAACAGGTTCACTATTCTTTATTCCCCTTTGGTGTCTCGGCGACGCATGTGCGGCCAGTTTAAGAATCATTGAATTATCGTGCCCCCTTCTAATCTAGTCTTTCTAATCTTTATTATTTCGCCAATAACAATGACACCTGATGATAGTTGTGCAGGATAACATGTCAACTCATCGGCAGCAGCGGTCGAGCCATATTAAGTCATACTACCTCCTACCAGCATATCAGTGTTTTGAGTTTACTCCTTATTCGTAATTTGAAATAAAAATTACTCCCGTGGTTCACTCAGCAATAACGAAGTAGGGTACCAGGCATCATGCACTAGGACGATCAAGGCATAGCGCAATTGCTACAATACTCAGGCGATTTCTAGTCAACCACCGACTAAGCAGCTGAGTACTTAAGGGAAACCGTGTGACGCTGTTTCACATCTCATATTCTCATTATTTTCACAGATCATTATTTCTACTGATCATTATTTCCACCGATCATTATTTCCAAATATCATTATTTAAACCAATATTATTTCCAAGGATCATTATCGGATCCACCGATCATTATTTTCAAGGATAATTATTTCCACTGATCATTATTTCGAGAGATCATTATTTCCACTGATCATTATATCCATAAGCCAAAACATCTACACGCAAATGTCTTATTTTTCATCTTTTATTCCGCTGAATTTCTCTTATAGTTGACCAATGACCCTACTAGATTTCCAGCTGGATGTAGTCCAGCGAATGGAAATGCGTTATATTGCTGTGTTATTTGCACCAATGGCTTGACATATCCGTCTTCAGTGGAAATCATGCTTCTAAAAATGTTTCTGATAAAATAAATAAACACTACGCCTGTATTGACAGGGCTCAAAATGGGAACATAGAATGGAAACACTGTTGACCTTCCATGCATGTTGTACTAGACGATTAAGGGGGTTTTGTGACTGGTATTCGCTGTTCAATCCCTTATAGGGTCAAAGTGACCAAGAAACATACCGAAGGCGGAGCTGTCAGGCCAAAACTCCTCAGATAAACCATACCACAACGTATTCCGTTGTCCGGACTATATCCTGCTAATCTTCAGGAGTTTGAGAACGAATGTAGGACATGAATAAAGTCACATAAAACTATATCACTTAAGATAGACATTTGTCAATTTCCTGTTTGCCAGATTGTCATTACATTTTCTTCTATTAATTCTATTTGGCCTCTTCTCTTTCACGACAGTAACAATAGCAACTTTTTCTAATTTTTCTCTGTAGTGAAAACATTCTTCACTTAGTTTTCTCAATATTTCTCTATTTACTATCTAATCCAACCTGACACAAAAGGTTAAACACGACTATTTTTTCTATTCGACATTGAAAAAAGGCCACTAACGGGAACGATGTAAGGAGATGGTCTGTTGGTATTCTGTCGCTTGTGGAAGCACAAAAGATGGTATTGGTTGAGAGAGGCACATTTTGTAGAGCATAGTTTTATCACGCGGACGTTATGTGAGGTACCTATAAACAAACTTAACCAATGGCTTTAAGAAGGTACATCATACCTCCCTCTCTCTCTCTCTCTCTCTCTCTCTCTCTCTCTCTCTCTCTGTCCCTTTCTCTCTTTTGCAGATCACAGATAAATCACCAGAGGCAAACACCCCAGTTGTAAAGCTAAGCACTTAGAGGCTATTGCAGGGCGGTAGATACGTCTGATGTGGGAGGGGGGGGGGGTTATTTTAAAAAACGTTCATTTGTTATGTGTAATTCTTTTTTCATGAGTTGTCAGAAAATTCTTCAACAAAAGTAAGTGACAGGGGGTTTACTCATTTTTTTGGGTTAAATTCCTAAAGCTTAAAGTCATGTTCAGATTTCCAGAGTAAAGGGAGAGGGGGGTGGCACTCCAAATCCTCTCTTTCTACGGGTTTCGTTTGATGTAATACGAGTACACACGAAAATATGTAAATTCAAGTGCAGTACTAGAAAAAAAAATTACTACAACTAAAAATATGCTGGGGTTATGGTTAAGATCTCAATAGGTTTCATTCATTCATTCATTCATTCATTCATTTTCCTTTAGAGCTGAAGTTAGCGCATAGAGCAGACGTCAATCTCTCCAATTCTGTCTATTCAAAGCTATTCTGTGCAGTTCTTGAAAAGTATGAATATTGTTTATTTTACTTTCTCTAAGTATTGTTGTTCTGGGTGTTTTATTGTGTTCTACCCCTGGCTCTTTTGCCTGTAGGTATCCATTCAAGAGATTGGTGGAGTATTCTGATATTGTCTGAGCGTAGGACATGTCCGATGTAGGAGCAACGGCGTTTTCTCTCAATAGAATACGCTACTAATTATTATAGTGCGTTCAACAATAGTTGAACACCGATAGTGTCTATTATCTCCGTAATTACTGAGCGTATGGGCTTTATATTTTGTATGATTGGATTATTTCATAACCACGTTAATGGTTTATGATTAATTATTATTTTGACTAAATGGATTTGTTGCAGCAGTCGCTACGAATGTCGTTTTCAAGATAGCAGTAGACAGGTTTACGGTAGAAATTACTGTGTTTTCTGTTTTATTTTACACAGCCAGTTCATATCGACAAAGAAACACTTGAAACACCATGAAGTAGCACGTTTGTAGTTTTATATATTTTTTTGTTGACAACAATCCTCGTATTTGACCATTGAGAAAGTTTAGTTATGTGGAACAAATATGAGTTTTTGGGTTATCTACAGTGGCATGTATCATTACAAAATATTGAGTTACCTTTTGATAATTTGTTCGTATATTGTCTTCCGCATATCAAGTTTTTGCATTTATTTACGGCGTATCATAAAGCAGAATTTACTACAATATTATATAACTTTTTTTAAAGTTAAACTAATTACACTAAAAACTATAGCTATTATATTGTACAAATATTTTTCACAAGAGGCGACACTCGGTACTCTATTTCATAGTATTTCTAAGCCACCAAAAAGAACACATGTCATGGGTATACACTGCGCAACACTTAGAAGGTGGTTACGAGAAGATAACAATAATTTTACAAAAGCAAAAGAAGCGAGAGGAAGAAAAAATGTTGTAGATATCTTTGTTGAAGAAATTATTAAAAGTGTAGTTCATAGGCTTTTGGATTGCAAAGAAAAATTGACACTAAAGAAATTTTAAATGTACCTCGAAAATAACAACGACATTAATATTTTCAAAGCTAAATTGTGGAAACCTGTAAGGAGTGCTGGATTTACATTTCCCAATATACATGTGGCTGAAGCATCATTTGTGAAAAACTTCATTTATAGTGTGTTTCAAAATACATGCACTTTTTTAAAAATCTGTCACTCGGAACTATTTTACAGATATACATGAACTTTTCAGATGTGTTTTAAAAACGTAACGACAAAATGTAGAAATATTTGTATCCTAAATGAGCCAAAAATGTGCAACTTGTCTATATAATGTATGCAAACAAACACTAAAGATGTTTATGTTCAAAATAATGTAGCTACCGTAGGTGATCATTTGGTGTGAAATTTGGAATACAATCAAACTTTTATGTGTCTCGATTTGAACACTGGCACGATTTTAACGTAAATTTGAGTCACATGTGACGATCTAGGTCATTGAAAGACTTGTGTATGTAAATATAAGCCTCATAATTTACTTTGATTAATTACTGTAAAATTAATTTCTTCTGTCACCATAGTAATCATCATCATCAAGTGCCGTCTCCGCAACGAAGGTTGGCTGCAACGTATCTCCAACATCTCCTGTCTCTTGTCTTAGTGGTGCACTCTGCTAGACTGTAACCTGTCCATCGTGTAATGTTACTACTATAGTAGTCACACATTCACAAACATCAAATGAATATGCCACCACGTATAAATAAGAACACCTGGTGAAATTAAATGTATAAATATCGTATGCCGTGCAATATTTAAGCTGCTATGCAAAATCTCATTAAATTCCGCTTACTGGTTATAGAATATTAAAGAGAATGTGAGGGCAACTAATTTGAAACGCACTATAGCAACTATCAGAAATAAATGTTTTAGACAAATCAGAGAGATGCGTAAAAATAATTGTGATATTGTATATATAGATAAAACATGGATAAACGCTCATCACACTAATCAAAAGGAATGGAAATCTGTAGATGGAAATATTAAGAGATATGTACCGAGCAGCATAGGTCAAAGATTAATAATGACAAATGCAGGTAGCAGACAAAATGGTCTCTGGAAGAATGGTGAACTCATTTTAATTTCCAAATCTACGGATAATCGAGACTACCATGCTGAGATGAATGGTCATATATTTAGAGAGTGGATAGAAAAGACTGTACTTCCATCATTAGATAGACCTTTCTGTCTGGTTATGGACAACACTTCCTACGATAATGTTGTTACGTGTGAAGATAAGACTCCTAAATCTTCCTCTACTAAGGAAGAGATACACAATATGGCTTAAAAAAGAACATGTTCCATTTACTGAAAGTTTCAACTAGACACCCAGATAGTCTCCAGACGGATTTACGTTATACTTTACAAGACAGATACCTGGAACAGAACACCGTGCCAGGACAGATACCTGTAACAGAACACACTGCCAGGACAGATACCTGGAACAGAACACACTGCCAGGACAGATACCTGGAACAGAACACACTGCCAGGACAGATACCTGGAACAGAACACACTGCCAGGACAGATACCTGGAACAGAACACACTGCCAGGACAGATACCTGTAACAGAACACACTGCCAGGACAGATACCTGGAACAGAACACCGTGCCATGACAGATACCTGTAACAGAACACACTGCCAGGACAGATACCTGGAACAGAACACACTGCCAGGACAGATACCTGGAACAGAACACACTGCAAGGACAGATACCTGGAACAGAACACCGTGCCAGGACAGATACCTGGAACAGAACACCGTGCCAGGACAGATACCTGGAACAGAACACACTTCCAAGACAATATTTTGTGATTTCATTCAAGGAGAAAAGGAGTAAACAAATCTGTATATGAATAAAACTTCCCTGTCATGTTGTCTATGTGGGAATTGACTGACAATAAAACTCCCATGTCATGTTGTCTATGTCAGGTTTTACTGACAATAACACTTCCCTAACATGTTGTCTATGTGAAGATTTCCTATGTCAGGATTTACTGACAATAACACTTCCATCTAATGTTGTCTATGCGAAGATTTACTGACAAAAACACTTCCCTGACATGTTGTGAATTTGACGATTTACTGACAGTAACACTTCGATGTCATGTTGTCTATGCGACGATTTACTGACAGTAACACTTCGATGTCATGTTGTCTATGCGAGGATTTACTGACAATAACACTTCCATGTAATGTTGTGAATTTGACGATTTACTGACAATAACACTTCCATCTAACGTTGTGAATTTGACAATTTACTGACAATAACGTTATTAATCACATACGTTTATGGTGATATGGCAAATATGACATAATATGGAAAGACTCAGTCAAGACCGTACTTTTAACACAATTTGTTTCAGCAAGTTACCTGTGTCCTGAAATGTGCTTGCCTCTTCACCATAAAAGATGACCAGTCTAAAGATCGAGCAGACATACTTAGTGCTCGTCTGAGTCTGAACAATCCGAGGATTTTGAGATACGTAAACATGCCTCAAAATCAAGAATGTGCGATTTCGAAGTGAGGATAGGCGTGACCAGTGGAGAACAGCTAACAAAGATTTCAAAAAGAGCAGTGAACAACATAGAACCGGAAAAGTCAGCCGTATGCCCCAAGAGATTGACTGAAGCCGAGATCTGAGTATCTACAGAGTTATCTGGAGTGCGAAGAGGATACTCAACATATCTAATACCTAATACCTGAACCTCTAATTTCTGACTGCTTTGTTATTTATTGTCCATGATTCGCTTTCATATAACAGCAGCGGATCTATGCGGAATTGCAGAATAATTTGCTACTTGTGTGTTTATTTACTGTCCATGATTCGCTTCCATATATGATAGAAGTAGCTCTATGCAGCATTTAATCACCCATTGCCTTATTTCTATTGATAGACAGAGACATGATGATGATGATGATGATGATGATGATGATGATGATGATGATGATGATGATGATGATGATTCTTGTAAAAGTTGTTTCTCCATCCTATTCAATTTCTTTTAAAGTTGTTTTTTCCATCAAAGATAACATCATCATCAAGTGTCATCACGGCATCGATAGTTGGCTCAGAACCCTCAACATCCCCGGCCTTTTTTCTTTATGGTGCACTCTGCTGAACATATCTCATGATGTTCTCTCAAACTTCTATCTCTGACTACCTGTTGCTCGCCTACCCTGAAATCCACCTTCAAGTAAAGTCATCATCAGGTTGTTGTGTCTTTTAATATGTCTAAAATACTATATCTGTTTGATGTTTATTTCTTTTAATATGAGGTGTTGGTTAACAACAGACTAGATGGGTGGCTGGAAGACCATGATTGTCTATATAGCAACCAGGCAGACTTCAGGCGCAGATGTTGCACAGATGATTCTTCAGATTCACACAAAATGTGATGGATGGTTTCCAAGAAGGAAAAAGCACATTAGCAGTGTTCAGGGAAATCTGGTTTGAACAGATGGGGAAATGAGTAGTCGAAATGTATTCAGTGAAAAAATACGGCCGAAGGACAATGACAAAATAAACAGACTCTGCAGGAGAAGCCTGTCAGTTTCAGTTTCGAACAGGACATGCAAGGATCAATAATCATTTAAATCGTATCAAACCCCAGCAACTGCCCACTTTCTACTTAGACACAACTTTCATCTCAGTGAAACAGTGGAACACCTCCTTGTTGACTGCCCTTATTTTTCAACTGCCAGGAAAACAAACTTCTACAGATACCCTTAACAGTCACTAACTTACTGTATGGATCACTAAGTCAACTTCAGAAAACTTGCATTTTTTTAAGAATGGCACTGTGCTGACAAGAGTAACATTACTCATCAGCATTTGGATATCGACAACAACAACATGTCCTAAATATTATATTTGTTTTTATTGTCCTTAATAGTTAATATTTTATACGAAGTTTTGTTAGAATCTCTGTGTTTGTTTTCTTCTGGTTTCATGAAGACGCCCATATTCTTCTATATATCTACATCTCAAAAGCATCAAATCTGTCTTCCAGTTGTGTACTCATTGTCCATTTTTCCGAGCCATATATTAATTAAAATATATGTAGAAATATATAATTCTCGTTATAAGTTGGTGATTTCTTTAGACGTTACTATTTTCCTCATGTCATTAAAGTACTTTTAGCCATTCCTATTCTCCTTTTAACTTTTGTTTCACATCTGCCATCATTTTTGATTATTTTGCCAAAATATAAGACATTCCTGGATTAGAAAATACAAATGAAATATATAGTGAGATAAATGCACAATGAATGGGCAGGACAGGGAAAGTAACAGTTAACTTCTAAGCAAGAGGCTTAACCGTCAAACTACAAGGACAGCGAATGCAACAGCCAGCTCTTAGCAAGAGGCTTTTTGGGGGAGGGAGATATGTGTAACAAGGTAGCTGAAAGTTGAATAGATAAATATAAAAAGCGTACATCATGTTGACATATGCAAGTGAATGGCCTGCAAGTTGACATATGCAAGTGAATGGCCTGCAAGTTGACATATGCAAGTGAATGGCCTGCAAGTTGACATATGCAAGTGAATGGCTTGCAAGTTGACATATGCAAGTGAATGGCCTGCAAGTTGACATATGCAAGTGAATGGCCTGCAAGTTGACATATGCAAGTGAATGACCTGCAAGTTGACATATGCAAGTGAATGACCTGCAAGTTGACATATGCAAGTGAATTACCTGAAAAGTTGACATATGCAAGTGAACGATCATCAAAATGACATATGAAATCAAATAGTCATCAAGGTGACATAAGAGTGAATGACCGACAAGATGACATGATAGCAGGTGACATACAAGATGGTATGCAAGCTATTAACTTACATAATGATATGTAAGCTAATGACATACAAGATTGACATACAATCAAATGACATACAAGATGACGTGCAGGCTTATCATCTACAAGATTGACATACAATCAAATGACATACAAGATTGACATACAATCAAATGACATACAAGATTGACATACAATCAAATGACATACAAGATTGACATACAATCAAATGACATACAAGATTGACATACAATCAAATGACATACAAGATGACGTGCAGGCTTATCATCTACAAGATTGACATACAATCAAATGACATACAAGATTGACATACAATCAAATGACATACAAGATTGACATACAATCAAATGACATACAAGATTGACATACAATCAAATGACATACAAGATTGACATACAATCAAATGACATACAAGATGACGTGCAGGCTTATCATCTACAAGATTGACATACAAGCCGATGCCCTAAAAGATGGCATTAAAAACATAGCCTGCAAGGTAACATGCAAGCGAATGACCTACATGATGACATGTTGCGCAGGATCTACAAGTTGACATATGACACAGAATGACCTACAAACGTATTGCAGGGCTGGAAACAATTAGAATAATGAAGGTGTTGACGAGTCTGGCGGAGGTTAGAGAAGTCTGTAGCCACGGAAAGTGGAAACTAGATACGGCATCAGGATTTAATTGCGATCCCTACCGTCACCCGGCGCGGTGTTAAGATGGCATTCTTGAGGGACAAGAAAACTGACGGTGGTCCTCGGAACACGGGAATTGAACTGAAAATGGTGTTTAGTTTCTCTCGGGGCGGTACTCTCCCTCCCACACCTCTCTCGTCTTTCAACAGTGAATATTGTGACACCTACTTATGGCAAGACTGCTGGAGATTCGTTTTGCTATTTGTATTGGGGAAAAAAAACTAGATAACATAAGAAATGAAAAAATTAGGAAAAGAGTAGGCATAACAAGGTCGTTGATGTGATTACCTTAGAGGATTTATCTACAAAACATAAGGTAATTCGCTGGTTTTCGCGTGTAAATTTGACAAGCGCCCACAAAATTTGAAGACCTTTTTTTATGAAAATTCGTTAAGGGAAGGATTTTACCGAATATTTGGCTAAGTTTTTAGCACTAAAAGTCATTTTCTTATTTGATTTGATAAGGTGGGGGGGGAGGTGGGGTTTAACACCACAATTCCTGCTCCTTATCTACGAGCTAATGTATAATATCTTATACTGAGTATAACGATAAACGGAGAGCAAAATGGTTTGGTCACCTCATGTGAATGAAGCAAACCAAATATCAATAAGAATATATAACAAAATGGTTTGGTTACCTTATGTGAATAAACGCAAACCAAATACCAAAAATAATATATAACAAAATGGTTTGGTTACCTTATGTGAATGAACGCAAACCAAATACCAATAAGAATATATAACAAAAGAATTGTCGGATGTAGAGTCAAAGGTAGACTAAGGAAATGATGGATAGAAAACACCAAAACAGCCTTAGACAAACATGGACTCAACTAATCAGATCGCAACCAACGTGACACATCTGACATTGGAATAAGAACTGAGGCTCAAATCTCTACACTTAACAGCATGTGTGGCTATGACCAACTGTCACTCTGATAGGGGAAGACAATCAAGAATAGTTGGGGGGGGGGGGGGAATGTACACACCTTAATAATTTCTATCGATTTCTGTCTCTGTGTCCGGGGCTGTAACTTGCTGGTGGTAATAGTGCCAAATCCAAATCAGCTGAAGGTAGACAGCCGTCAGTGATCTGAGTGCGTCAAGTGAGCGATCAAGGGCTGTAGTCTCCCTGGAGCTAGGATCGATGCTGCAGTGCTTGAGAGAGCTTTTTAGGTGATCCGTGAAGCGCTTTTTCTGTCATCTGCTTGAGTGTTTACCATCGCACAGCTCTTTGGATAATCTTAGAATAATCTTTTTGGAATGCGCTTGTCTGGTATACGGACAATGTGGCCAGTCCAACGGAGTTGGCACCTAGTCAGCAGGGCATGAATGTTTTGCATAAGGGACTTTTGAACGATTTCCGTGTCTGGTGTTGGATCCAGCCAACATACTCCCATGAAGTTTCTTACGCACCGAAGGTGGAAAGAGTTGAACTGTCGAGCGTGTCTCGCATAGACAGTCCAGGATGACGCTGCATAAAGCAGTATTGGTAGAACCACTGCGCGGTACACGCCCAATTTAGTTGTCAAACTGAGACCTCGCCGATCCAGACCAATTAATATAACCTCCGGCAGGCGAGGTTTATTATGAAGATGAGGTGTAGTATGAAGATGCGGTTTATTATGAAGATGCGGTTTATTATGTTATGAAGACAAAGTTGTCATGGTGATGTGGTGTATTATGCAGAAATATGCATTTTTAGAACACACTTTTATTATCTGGCCGCCATCTTGGTGCGATGCAACCGGAACTTTTAACTTACTACAATATTAGAGTTCCCCAGAAGACCGAAGTCAGATTTGTTAGATCAGGTCACTACATTATCTCCTGATAACATCTTTCAAAAAGGTATGCTGTTGATATACAGTGACTATAAATCAAGGGGGCACACAAGAATGAGATGGACCGCGAAGAGATGCTATTTAGATAAAAGTGCATAGAAATCAGGGAGAAGATAATACAGAGAAAGAGATGAGTTGTGGAAGAGAAGAGTGTCCAGTCGAGAAAGTGATAAATATTAGTCCAGATGGATCAAAAATAAGCCTGATAATAAGAGAAGGTCTGGATGGAACCCACAGGGAAAAAGGAGATTTGGATGACTAATGAATACTTGGAGAAGAACAGTGGAAGAAGACAGCAAATCAATTGGTACATCGTGGGCACAGATGAAGAGGACAGATCATAAAACTCAGATATGAAGAAACAGCTCATCATAAAGCTCAGATTGGCAACTGAAGCTTAAAGAGACTACCCCCAAATTACGCCAGCACTTTTGTTTGCAATCGATGCTACTGTGTGCAGTTCTTGTATATTGATGAGATACAAAGCATAGAGTCTCTCTTGGTCTTCCATTTTTTTCATTCAAATCTGGTACATATTTTAGTTCTTGTAGTGAATGTTGTAATGTGAAAAGATGCATGATTGATAATATAAGAAAAAGACAGTCAACATTTATTGGGCATATAATGAGAAGAGGAGGTATTGAGAGTATAGTGACAACAGAAAAGATAGAAGGGATAAGATTAAGGGGAAGACCCAGAGAAAAGATATTGGACAGTTTGACTAAATGGCTTCGATTGACGACACAAACAGAGATGATGACATATATGAGAGATCGATGTACATGGAGAAATATTATCGCCAACGTCATTCTGCACGGCACTTAATGATGATAAACTGCAGTCTGTTTTACATATCCGATATAAGTAAATAAAAATAAACACTACGTATTCTGTGCGACCATATTCATTTCGCGAGAAGGTATCCAGTGCCTCCCCTCCCCCCCCCCCCCCCCCCAAATCTGGATCACCACATCCCTAGATTTATGTTTTAAGCGTTTTTATTTAGTAAAATTAATATATTTTACACAAACGATTGTCTGAAGTAAACCATACAAAGACGAAAAACAGAAAATAGAAAGAAGAAAAAACACACAAGCGAGATCAAACATGCTAGCTGTTCAGTGGATAAACTAACGTCGTAAACAGAATCATTGCCAACATTCTTAATCTACTAGGAGACATTATACGGTTATTGTAGCATGACAACACTAGAAGATTGGCAACAGGTGTAACAATTATCTTTCTGTGACGCTATCGGTACAGACTTTATGCAATTCTTACTTGTCATGCGCGTTTGTTCTGACCTTTTACCCAACTGTGGTTCTTTTCACTGATCTCATTCAATGTATATGAATAGGTGCAACGGCTACTAGTATTTATAAATAAAACATAATAACAACGAGACATAGCGATAGACAACGTTACGGCTATAAAATCTCCATCATGACGGAAGACAACAAATAAGGAATATCGATAATATGTACTTATTGCACAAAACTGAAATCCAACAGGTAGATCCAGGAATAGGGTAATAAAGTTTTGCTAATAGCTAGATACACACATAATAACATACACAAATCGGCATTTCGACCACAAGGCCTTTATCAAGACAACAATTGGAACAAAATTAAAACATACAAACAGAAAACAAACATTAATGCCATCGACGGTCACATTGGTATGTGTAACATAGATTGACCGGAAGAGATGAAATGACACCGGGCAAGGAAAATACAAAAATTACTACAAACATGTGACACAAAACAAACAAAGACTATGGATCAATTAGAGTCATACATGAGACAGGAGTTCATTAATGCTGTCAGGTTTAAGAGTGCCATATTGTTAAATGTAGCGGTTCTCAAGCGACAGACGGGTCCGGTCGTTAGAAAAGCACGACTTAATGGCCGTAACCTAAATGTCATGTGCGCCCCGATGGACCGTGCCACTGAAGTGGACGTCTACAGGCAATGGGTTTTTATGTTATACAGATGTTCGCAGAATCGGTCTGCGAGCATCCTTCCAGGTTCACCTATATATATCAAAGCGCAACGCTTGCATATGATGGCATAGATTACGTTGCGGGACACACATGTGAAGCTCTCCTCAATGGTGAACGTGGCTCTAGGGAATGTGACAGGCTGGATCTGAGTGGCATAGGAACAAGTGTATCATTTGCTGCGTTTGCATCTGATGGTGCCAAAGTAATTAGGAACGTAAGGCTGGAGGTGACTCCGGACCAGTAGATTCCTTAGGTTCTTGTCACGTCTGTAAGCAACAAGAGGGGGGTCACCGAGCATTTTCCAGGTCTTGTGGTCAGACTGGAGAAGAGGAAGGTGACGAAGCAGGACATGACGAACGGCAGCGCTATGGTGGCGGAAAGTGAGAACACGCTTGACCCTGTCAGAAGCGGAAGACTTCCGAAAAGTTAAGAGGGTGTACTGACGAGAGAGACTGCACACTTAAAGAAGGGCAGACCTGAGGACATTCTCGGGGTACAGGCGACAGTGGAAGAAAGCTATCAAATCGTAGGCTTTCTCGAGGAAGTCGTCCTCGCAACTGCATAACCGCCGAAGACGAAAAATTTGGAAGAATGGAAGGGAATCACGACAGGCAGAGGGATGAGAAGAGGTGTATTGAAGAAAACTATGGGCATCAGTCGGTTTGTAGTGTACCAATGTGATAAGACAGAAGGGTTGGATAGTAATGGATATGTCAAGAAAGTGCACATGACAGGTGGAAATCTCCGATGTGAACTTGATGGCTGCGTGAAAATTCTCAATGAATTGTATGAAGTGTGCCAGGTCAGCCTGAGACATGGTAGTGGTGCCAATCACATCATCGATATACCTATGGAACACCGATGGGAAGGAATAAGGAATATACTTAACATAAAGAAAGCGCATATGGTGTGACGTTCGTAGTTGGAAGAAATTAAAGAGTGACAGATAAAAAAGCGTAAAAGAAGACGGATATAGCATGACTGGAAGGGTTCAGCAAGATATAAGAGAAACAACCCTAAGACCGGGTTATGGGTTTACTGTAATGTAATGTAAATGTAATCATTGACACTGGAAATGGTAATGTAATTGTTCAGAAAAAAACAATTCTAACACAATACGTTAATATTCCGTAACTATGCCGATTTTTTTCTGCGATATTTGCAGTCCCTATATAGTCAAATCTCATTATAACAGCTTGGTCCGGACTGACGAAATATGTATGTAATAACAGAAATTCGCCATATACAGTCCAAACAATAACGAACAAATACAACTGAGGATTTTGAAACGTGTTGTTAAATAGTGTAATGTGTTATCTGATTTAATCGGACGTGTCTCATATGAGACACGAAGTGCTGAGTTTCGTCTATACATCTCATATTAGACGGTTAGTATATGACGTTTGTTGTGTGGTTTTTTAGAAATTTAGACTAATCTGATAAAAGTAAATACACTACGAAATTTATAGCGTGGTGGCTAGAACGCCGTCTCAGAATCCAGAGATCCCGGGTTCAATCTATAGTTGGGACAAGCATTTTTGTCTTTCGGAAGTGTAATAAAAAATTATTCCTGTACATGTCGCTGCGACAGATATGGTAAAGCGGTGGCCCTTACTTTCGCAGCCACAAATTCTTCCTGCATTCCTTAACAGGAAAACACGCAGTAATGAAAGTTTAAAGTTTTATATCGTGTGGCTGCAGATTATATCGAATGTGTGTGTGTGTGTGTGTGTGTTATATCGATTTTGTTCTTCTTGTGCCATCAATTCCTATGACAAGCAATTTAGAAAATGGAGGGTTGTCATCAACACGTCCTGTGGGTATAATTGTTTGTAAATACCTTTTAATTTGTGAATAATTCAGAATATATAATAAAATATAGGCTGTCCCTTGTCCCTATTATGAGCTAATAATAGTTCAACAATTTTAGACATAAACTATGAACTCTGGCGTGTCAGCCTGTGTGTGTAACATTTTTATAGCTAGAATCTGTTATTCCGTCAAGACTAACATAATTACACGCTGATTACATTTCTAGAGAAAATCTGTTATTCATTCTAGAATCTAACATAATTACACACTGATTACATTTCTAGAGAAAATCTGTTATTCATTCTAGAATCTAACATAATTACACGCTGATTAGATTTCTAGAGAAAATATGTTATTCATTCTAGAATCTAACATAATTACACACTGATTACATTTCTAGAGAAAATCTGTTATTCCGTCTAGACTCTAACATAATTACACGCTGATTAGATTTCTAGAGAAAATCTGTTATTCCGTCTAGACTCTAACATAATTACATACTGATTACATAGGATGTGCTATATATGTATTCCAACAAAAATATGTGGCTTTGGTCATCATGTCTTCTTATGGTCCATACCGTATGCTGTTGGTCATCATATTTTCTTATGGTCCATGCCGCCTGGTTTCGACAGCTTTAAATTTCGTATGCTATCAATCATTTCCAATACGTTTGCTCTCCCATGCCACAAAGCTAGATCTTCTCTCTTGGTCTTTACCTCCCCATGGCCGTAGATATTCTCTCTTGGTCTTCGCCTACCCAGGGCCGTAGATATGACTACCTTAAGGAAGTGGTTTTGACTAAAAATAAATTAAAGAAAATGTCTTTGGTCTAATTTCGAGTGTAAATTTTACTTTGACGAAAAAAATTGAAGACCTTTTTGCAACAAATCTCTAAGGAATTGGGAGGAGGGGGGGGTTGTGTTTATGTAGATTGTTCATTTCTTTTGGTTAAAATTCTAGTACTAAAGGTCATGTTCATGTTTGTATTAGATTTGCTAATTGGGGGGGGGGGTTTCTTTCAACCCTCTTTCTACGGTTCTGCTCCTACCCCTCTTGCTATTCAACATGCGTGTTGTTACAATGTGTTGTATATTTCCTTCTCTCATGATGTGTCCAACAAATGTGAACTGTCTCTTTTTGATAGGGATCATAGGAAAAATTAGATAAACAAAACATCGCAAAATCTAAGAGAGAGAGAGAGAGAGAAGAGAGAGGGAGAGAGAGAAAGAAAAAAAGAGAGTACGGCAGAATAAGAGAAAGTAAGACAGAGTAAGAGAGAAAGGGTAAGACAGCGTAAGAGAGACAGACAGAGCAAGATAGAGAGTGTAAGACAGCGTAAGAGAAACAGACAGATTAAGAGAGAGGGTGTGTAAGACAGAGTAAGAGAGAGAGTACGAGAGAGCATAGAAAACCTCTCATCAGAGCATTGGGCACCGATGAGAGTTGGAGTCTTCTAGATATGAAACATAGCTTTGAAGAAACTTCACCATTGAAACATAGCTTTGAAGAAACTTCACCATTTAAACATAGCTTTGAAGAAACTTCACCATTGAAACATAGCATTGAAGAAACTTTACCATTGAAACATAGCATTGAAGAAACTTCACCATTGAAACATAGCTTTGAAAACAATCCATCATTAAAACATAGCTTTAAAGAAACTTTACCATTGAAACATAGCATTGAAGAAACTTTACCATTGAAACATAGCTTTGAAGAAACTTCACCATTGAAACATAGCTTTGAAGAAACTTCATTATTGAAACATACATTTGAAGAAACTTCACAATTGAAACATAGCTTTGAAGAAACTTAACAATTGAAACAGCTATTGAAACATAGCTTTGAAGAAACTTCACCATTGAAACGTGGCTTTGAAGAAACTTCACCATTGAAACATAGCTTTGAAGAAACGTCACCATTGAAACATAGCTTTGAAGAAACTTCACCATTGAAACATAGCATTGAAGAAACTTTACCATTGAAACATAGCATTGAAGAAACTTCACCATTGAAACATAGCTTTGAAGAAACTTCACCATTTAAACATAGCTTTGAAGAAACTTCACAATTGAAACATAGCTTTGAAGACACGCCATCATTAAAACATAGCTTTAAAATAACTTTACCATTGAAACATAGCAATGAAGAAACTTCACCATTGAAACATAGCTTTGAAGAAACTTAACAATTGAAACAGCTATTGAAACATAGCTTTGAAGAAACTTCACCATTGAATACAATCATAGAAGAACAATATCGCTAGTGTTTTCTGGTGATAAAAACACACAAACTGCAAGCATGAGTTATCTGTCAATCGAAACTTGCAAAAACGTAATAGTGTTAGTAATCACTGGAAAAACACATATTAACACACACAACTCGATTTTTGACCAAATAGTCTTTATCAAGAATACATTGACAACACAAAAAGACGAGCAAGAACGGCACGATTGGCGTTCATATTGCAGAGCTAAACCAGGAGTCCGACAACCGCCGATTAGTAACACGCAGCACATCCGATAGTCAGTCCTTACTGTCATATTGATGTGCATGATCTAACGCATTATGTACCACCTACTGGCATTTCGATGTCCGTGAGAGGACGTACTCTTGCTAAAGGTAGATAACTGTTCTGCCAGAGAACTGACCTCTGCTGCAAAATAAAACACAACAGGGACGTAAAGTATCCAATGGAGACATCATCGCACAAAAAAACCCTGCACACTTCTGTCTTCAGCCATTCGGAGGGGTGTAGAAAAATCATGACCAGACCATTCCTTGATGTTATCAGTCCAGGATTTTCTGTGATAGTCTCTTCTCCCACGCGCTAGTTTGTCCTTGTAAAAATAATTTTAAAATGGTGCGCCGTGTGTCGTTACATGTTCAAACCAAGCAAGTTTATTCCCATTGTACCTCTGCTAAAAGTGGTTCTTGGTAAGCTGCAAGTTTGTTTATTTGCTGCCGGACAAATATATTTGTCTTGTGTTCTATATAAGTAATTCTTAATAGGAATCTGTATGACGATATTGTATACTCGAATCTCATTTTACGAATATTCGAAACATAACATATGTCGGGTTACGATTCTAACATACAAATCGGTACAACTATACACAAATTACATTACATTCCAATCTGTAGATACTGAGGGGGGGGGGGTGTGCTTGTGGGTGCTGTACGAGAGAAAGAGAGAGAGTAAGAGAGAAAGATAAAGAGAGAGTAAGAGAGAAAGAGAGAAAGATAAAGAGAGAGTAAGAGAGAAAGAGAGTAAGAGAGAAAGAGAAAGAGAGAGAAAGAGAGTGTAAGAGAGAGTACGAGAGAAAGTAAGAGAAAGAGTAAGAGAAATGCATGTAAGGGGTTGGGTTGTGCGTAAACTACGTCATCATTCTGGTATGAGAACGAGTTTGGCAGTTATTGACAAGACGGGGAGGGGGGAGCAGAGGAAATTTTTTTAATGATGTTACCAGCACTGTTATTTCTACAGCAATTAAATTATTACTACACAAACTAAATTATTGGAAATTTCTGATTATAGACTACCCCAATAGTTGTATATCGTAAGCTAAAGCAATTGGACAATGAACCGATACAAGGACAACACTACCATCATTAAGTAAGCAGAACACACAAGTAAGGATCATGATTGCATATGTCCGCTCAGTTCTCGTCAATTTCCAGAAATATCATTCCGTACTTCAGTTCAAAGTGCACGTAAAATTCTTTTTTTTTTCCTTTTGTTGATTGAATTTTGTTTAGTCAGTCTACAAAATTATTGTCAAATGACATTATAACAGCTTCGTCCGGACCAACGAAATATGTATACAATAACAGACGTTCGCTATATACAGTATAAACAATGATAAATCAATATAATTGTGGATTTTGAAAAATGTTGTTATATAAGGAAATTTGTTATAAATGTATGCGCTATAGAAGGATTCCACTGTATTATTATTGCGTGTTCTCATCCATGTTGTACTTTTTCTTGACATAACTTTTGGTTGAAACGTCAATTCCATCTATTTCGCAACATGTTAAATATATGATTTTATGTTATTCTATTTTGTGACCCTTCAAATTTATTCTGCGCTGTTTTGCGTTTGAAACTCTAAAATTGTGTATTTTTACCCAGAATTATATTTATGATTTGTACTTAACATCAAAGTAATATTTCAGATTCGGAGGTGGCGGTTGTCTGAATCACGTCCTACATTACTTTTTATGGTCAATAAGTCTGTTATTACCAAATGAGACTCATATTTCAGTTCGCTTCGTAAATACGTTTTCATCCGGAGGTGGGTGAACTGTACAAAAATGATGTAATGAAGGATTATTCACCAGTTTCTATGTGTAATTCTCTTTCCGATGATAAATCCGATGACTATTATTAAGAAATCGTTATAGGAATGTTTTACTCACTGTATGACTACATTCCTAGTTCCATAGAAGCCATGTTCTCATTTGCTAAATGGGGTGAGGGGGGTTAAAACTCCCTTCATCTATGTGTTTTCCGCGGTTGAACGAGGTGTACCTCACCATAAGGGGTACAGATTACATGACTATGCTCTGTATCTATGGAGCTCGTGATGGAATGGACTAGAAAGACTGTGTCACAAACATAACGTCTGAGATTTAAACTCAGGCTGTGTCTGTATTTTTGTTTTTCGTAGGTGCAATAACGAGCATTTTCTGTACACGTAGTGGCGACTGATACTAAAATTTTGTTTTTATGTCTACTACCTATACCCCAATATCCTCGAAACAGGAAACCATGCAGCAGCTGAAATTCTACTAAAACGGGAATTGAACCAGTCCGTTCTAGCGGCGCCGAATCGCCTGACAACTCAAGCAAACGGGTTTTTCCGTACCTGACTAACTCATACTCCAAAAAAGAATGCGATTTTGTCAAGACTTTCAAACTGTGTACTCAAGTCACTGAGAACGGACCCATCAAGACAATGACTATAACAGCAACAGCGAACATCCCGCACAAATATTGAAATAATCTCAGTAACACAAACATATAACACCCGTATTCGTACTACAAGGGCCAATAGATCTTCTTGTAAACATACATAACATATAGACAGTACAATTTTGCTTCAAATAATTGCTTATACAAGTAAATTCAAATGGAAGGCAAGAGGATAAATTTAAATATTTGATACTCTGTATTAAGAGTAATTCGCTAAAGTAAAATTAAAATACTACAGAAGATAATATATATATATTAATATTTAGTTTTATCTAAATAGTTTTTAGGTAATTATTTAGTTTTATATTGAATATAGGAATATGTATATATATATAAAACTAAATAATTACCGTATAAATACTGAACAGTCGTACTAGTTGACAGGACAGATCAGGCCATGATTAAAGAAATATAGCAATAGAACGCAATGAATGTTTACAATCGCACATATTCCTACCTTGCATGTCCAACTTGTGATGTTTTTCTAGCTCAATGGTTGATCGATTGATGACCTCTGCTTCCAGTATAAAATCCAACATATTAACATTTGAACTGTGCTCACACTGTTCACATTATTTAGTTTTAGAACTGCCAACAAACATCCAGATTTTTGACTGTCGGAAATCCACGTGTCTGCGATCAAAACACCACACTGAAGCTAGGTGCTACGAATGGTCTTATTCAGAATAGCGATGTAACCAAGCATTCTTACCTCAAAACTTAAGCTTCACCTGTGAACGGCGGTTAAATTTTCTAACTCGACTATTAGCTCGGTATTTTCTCTTTTCACTCGTCCTATCAGTTTTGGCTGTTTTTTGTCACGGCGGGGTGAATCTACCCAGATCTTGCTTAACAATGGCTGGAGGTGTAGTCGTGTAGTCTTTTCACGAATCTTGTGTGAAAAATCATTTCAATGTGTGTGTCTGTGAACCTTTTAATATATTTTATTCTGGAGACCGATTACGCTAAGGGATTATAATTGACGAGAACAGGGTATTTACAGACAATAGTTTTGTGGTGGAGGTTAGTTCAAAAACGAGGCCCATTCATTGGAAGAAAAATGAAAGAGTGAACGAATAGATTTGTGGATACACAGATGATAAAATAAGATACGCTAGAGCATACCTTTTTTTTTATTACGTATATACATTTGATAGTTATCGGGTGATACGTTTCTTAACTGCTTACATATTTACCTGTGTTCAGGTGATAAACACTGCAGAGGTTAAACGTTAAGGGTCTCCAATATTCAAACACTTCAATACAAGTTGCTGGATGTTACAACTAGGGTAGGCGGTATATTCATTTTAGGATCGCAGTGATATATCCAAGGCTGTTGATACGTCTTTGTTTGGGGGTGGGGACAAAAAAAGTTCCTTGTTTTTTATGGGTATTTCTAACTTTTCAGTCGAATATTTTAGCCACCGTTTTTGTAGATATTTCTAGTATTTTAGCCGAATATTGTAGCTACCTTTTTATTTGTATTTCTTACATTTTAGTCAAACATTTCAGCCAACCGTTTCTTATGTATTTCTAGCATTTTAGTCGAATATTTTAGTCACATTTTTATAGGTATTTCTAGCAGTCGAATATTTTAGTCACCTTTTTATAGGTATTTCTAGCAGTCGAATATTTTAGTCACCTTTTTATAGGTATTTCTAGCAGTCAAATATTTTAGACACCTTTTATAGGTATTTCTAGCAGTCAAATATTTTAGACACCTTTTATAGGTATTTCTAGCAGTCGAATATTTTAGACACCTTTTATAGGTATTTCTAACATTTTATCATTTTAACCAATCGTGTGCATCCTTCCTGGCACTAATTGTCATGTTCAAATTTCCAAGAGGGGAAAAATGTGCCGTCTATGACCTTGGATCATCATTTGTACCTTAAAATTGTATCAGCAATACTGATATTCCTCGGCGTCATAGCATATCTGATATCGATCTCACAAGACAACCTTGTTGAATGAGCTCGTGGTTCGAACACTGACCATGTTGGTGGTGGTGCAATATCTGCGTCTATATCAGCGTCAGAAGTGATAGCGATCTAACAAACACGTGTTGCTGAATTAGTTCGTGGTTTGAAATAATACGTCGGCGTCGTAGTACATCCGATCATCATTAAGTGCCGTCTCCGCAACGAATGTTGGCTGCAACGTATCTCCAACATCTCCTGTCTCTTGTTTTGATGGTGCACTCTGCTAGACTGTAACCTGTCCATTGTGTGATGTTACTCTCCCACTTGTATCTCTGCCTACCTCTTGCTCGCCTCCCTTTGACTTTTCCCTCAAGTACATCTGATAGCGATCTCAAATCAAATCTTGCTGAATGAGATCCTGGTTCGAACGCCGACCATGCTGGTAGTGGAGCAATATTTACAATAGATTAAAAACATTGCGCTTTCTTTATTTTACTGCGTCACGCGTGATACTATGATTGACAGTTCGTCTATTGGCCAGCTATCGCCGATTGTAACTTCTGTGCTTGATTTTGCAGAGCTGTGGACCTGCTGGATATATAGGAAATGACCCGACTAATTTTAGTTTCCAACCTCTGTTGGGCGCTCTTCTCTGTTGCCTCTTCAAGGAGTTGGTCTCGATGTTCAGGAACATAATCAGGTGACATATCCTGCACAGGATGCAGCAGTTATCACAGCCATTCAAAACTCCTGTAGATCTTGAACCAGTCTTCCTGATTGTTTGAGTGTCATGTTCCGGTACTATTTCATATCGTATGTACTAATTTGTCAAGATATACAAAAATAGGTAGGTATGTTACCAAAATTAAAAAAACAAATTAACAACGAGATACAGGGACAGACGACGTTTCGACTAAAAAGCCTTCATCAGGACAAACGAAAGACAACAGTACAACGAATCTTACATGGTGACAAACGTGGTTGATAGGGAGGAAAGAGGAGGAGAGATAGCAAATAGATATCGTAGGAAGCAAAGAAGGGGCAGCATTGCAGGGAGGAAGAGAGTATGAGGAGAAGAAGTGAGGAGGGGAAAGTGCACAGAAGGAGGTGAGGAGTGAAATTAGTTAAGGTGTGGTAGCAAGTAAAGTAAGATAAATACGGATAAATTAAGATACTTACCTCAAAAGTGGCAACAAGCAATGAGAATATGAGCAGATAATATTGATATATGAGAATAAAATAGTGCAATAACTTGACTGATGCGGAAACTGGTCACAGTTCCTTCCATCTGAATGATCACACACATTATGGCAACAAAGTAAAAAATGAACAGTCCTAATTTGTCGTGGCTTACCTCTATTTCCTTTTTTCATCCCCTCAATTAATGTCCCTTCTAGGCTGTCAGGCCGTTTTATATGGCAGACATAATGTAATTTTCTAGAGTCTTGATATTAAGCCTGTTTTTATAAACTTTCAATCCTCTCAGAATGTCTCTATTTATGATCGCCTTGGTCCGTGGTATTCTGAAGATTCTACTTCAACATTTTGTTTGAAATCCTGCAAATTTATTTCTCACAATATTTGGTAATTGTCCAGCATGCATTTCCATATACTGCAACTGGGAATATGTAGCAATATTATTGTCCTTGATTCTTGATTAGGAACAAGCGTCACAGCACTGGCGGCATTCCCATATATGCTCTGTTTGCCGTTCCGTCAGCCATCTAAAAGTGTATAAGCTCAGCGTACTAGTCAGTTACTGATTACGCGTTCTTCTGATCGTTCCGGAGAGGGAGAACTTTCTCCCATCACCTCTAGTCACTCCCATTTCTACCATTTTCTAAATATGTACAGTGTCACGTTCAACTTCCTCCTCATCTTCTCATAGGGTATCCATGACTGCTTTAATCAATTTAATCATGTCTCTTCTTATCTCGGTGCCGTTCACCAAAGCTTTACCAGCCAACACATCGGCTCTTTCGTTTCCCCTGACCCCCAGCATGACCAGGACAGTAAATCCATGTAATGCTCTACGCATTGTCGAGAAAGTTGATTCATTCAGTTCTGATCATACACGTTTCTATCTTGCGCAGCATACTTTGAGAGTCCGATAGAATAACTGAGTCTGTTGGTGGTTGCGTCGCCAGCCATGTGAAATCTGCTGTCACCACTTATATTTCCATTCTCATACTCGATGTTGTAGTGTGATAGGCAGCTGACTTCTCAGCTAATTTCTTGCCATTTTGGTAGACCACGAAACCCCAACCACACCTGTTTGTTTCTTGCGTTACTGAGCCGTCTGAGTAAATTATTGTATCGTGTGGCTTCGAGTGCTGCAGTATGAGTTCTTGGATCATTTCCTCTGTTCTGTTGACAGCCCAGTCCCGGCACTCTCTTCCCATCTGTATCACAACTGTTGTCGATAATTTTCTCTCTTTGCCAAATGTCACCCATTCACAGCGTCTTCCCACTTCCTCCAGCTCACAAACTCTGAGTAGAGTATCTTCTGCTTTTGCCATCCAGGACCTTTCTCTCTTGATTCGCTTTCCTTTTGTGCTGTCTAGAGATTGGTGTAAAACGTGATGATCATTATTGGCGACCTTGAAGTATTCTTTAACCTTGGCTATTTTATGTCTTGATTTGATGCTAGGTAGGTCTAGGGAAAACATCATGGCCAGGATAAGTGTGTCGCTTGTGCATCCTAGGACAGTTCTTATGGCCTCGTTTTGAACTCTCTCCAATCTATAAACCTGTGTTTGCGACAATGTCAATAAAGTTAAACCATAGTCCAACACAGATAATACCACTGCCTGCATCATCTGAATAGGGTTCGCTGCGGCATCTCTGCAGATGCCATGATTTTGACGGCACTGATACCCTTCCCAGCTTTCTGAATGATATTGTCCACATGTTTCACGAAATATATACTTCTATCAAAAGCGATGACTAGATATTTTATAGTCTGCTTCCTGTCAATGTTTATGCTCATGAAGGAGACTGCTAGTAATGCGTCTGTGACTATTTTGTTATTAAGTGAGAGCCAGACGATGTTTGCCTTGGTGGGATAGATAACTATCTTGTAGCTAGTACACTAGAGCGACAGATCTTTTATATTATGCTGGGCGTCATCAATTATGTCTCTTCTGTTTCTGCCGTGCTTGTACAGCAAGAGGTCATCCGCATATGTTAGTATCCTGCCGGGCCCATCGTGGTGAAGCTGCGCTATTTTGTATGAGTAAACGCTAAAGAGTACATGTGATAGTGGCGATCCCGGTGCTATAGTTCTAATGTCCATGATCCCAATCTCAGAGCAACAGGTCTGGACATTAACACCATTATTCACATTCTTGTTCATTATGCTGCATATATATATATTCAGCTTATGACATCTTTGTTCTTCTGTTGGTATCATACTGTGATATCGATTACTTCATTGAACTGAGCCCATGTTAAAAGCCCAGAGACAGAGATGTTTCATATGTCCACTATTTCAATCTTGTGTTGTGGCGCAGTAGACTGTTCTGTACAATATGTTCTGTGTTTTCTGCAGTCTGTCTACATGGAAACATATCGATGTCACCAGTTCCACACCCACAAATCTGTTTCAATGTATTGTTTGAGTCTGTTATAGCATGTTCTCAAACTTCTTCTTCTTGAGCATTTATCCTCAAACTCCCGCTGGATCTCTCGTGAAACAGGATCATGATCCTACAAGATTTCCAGGAGTATATAGTCCAGAGAATGGAAATTCGTTGTGTCGCCGTTGTTTTTTTGTCAATGGTCCAACACGTCCGTCTTCGGCAAGGTTCTTAATCTAAAAAATTATAGCTCCTGTCTCATAAGCATACGAATGTCATCGTATATTTGGCTGCATGAGTGAATTGCGTTCCATTTCATTTTTATGGAAGTTTGATGGACTTACATATTTGAAAATATACCGACTCATTTATCTATTGTCACTGACAGTGACGTCCAATTTTGGCTAGTTGATCTGTTGTCTCATTTCTCAGATTTGGTAATCTGTAATTCATTGGAGAAATAATCATTTCGCTTGGTTGTTTAACTGAAATATGAGTGGTTTAAGGCATTTTGGTTAAATGTGGTCGGGTTTGAAAGGTCTTGCAATGCTGTTTTGGCATCGGCCAGGATCACTGGCATGTTTTAACTCCAGGTAATATGCTTTACATACATCAAGATACAAGGGATACACATGCATCACGCTTACGGCAAGTTTCCTTCGTGATTTCTTGTGATGAACCAATTGTCACTAGTATATCTATAAAATAAGCACTACTCAGGGATCTTTGTTCACGTTGATCTCATAGAGTGTCACACTGTTCTCATAGAGCGTCACACTGTTCTCATAGAGCGTCACACTTTTCTCATGGAGCGTCACACTGTTCTCATGGAGCGTCACACTGTTCTCATAGAGCGTCACACTGTTCTCGTGGAGCGTCACACTTTTCTCATAGAGCGTCACACTGTTCTCATAGAGCGTCACACTGTTCTCATGGAGCGTCACACTGTTCTCATAGAGTGTCACACTGTTATCATGTAGCGTCACTGTTCTCATGTAGCGTCACTGTTCTCACGTAGCGTCACACTGTTCGCATGGAGCGTCACACTGTTCTCATAGAGCGTCACACTGTTCTCATGGAGCGTCACACTGTTCTCATAGAGTGTCACACTGTTATCATGTAGCGTCACTGTTCTCATGTAACGTCACTGTTCTCACGTAGCGTCACACTGTTCGCATGGAGCGTCACACTGTTCTCATGGAGCGTCACACTGTTCTCATGGAGCGTCACACTGTTCTCATAGAGTGTCACACTGTTATCATGTAGCGTCACTGTTCTCATGTAGCGTCACTGTTCTCACGTAGCGTCACACTGTTCGCATGGAGCGTCACACTGTTCTCATGGAGCGTCACACTGTTCTCATGTAGCGCCACAGTGTTCGCATGGAGCGTCACACTGTTCTCATGTAGCGTCACACTGTTCTCATGTAGCGTCACACTGTTCTCATGTAGCGTCACACTGTTCTCATGGAGAATCACACTGTTATCATGTAGCGTCACTGTTCTCATGTAGCGTCACACTGTTCGCATGGAGCGTGACACTGTTCGCATGGAGCGTCACACTGTTCTCATGTAGCGTCACACTGTTCTCATGTAGCGTCACTGTTCTCATGTAGCGTCACACTGTTCTCATGTAGCGTCACACTGTTCGCATGGAGCGTCACACTGTTCTCATGTAGCGTCACACTGTTCTCATGTAGCGTCACACTGTTCTCATGTAGCGTCACACTGTTCTCATGTAGCGTCACACTGTTCGCATGGAGCGTCACACTGTTCTCATGTAGCGTCACACTGTTCGCATGGAGCGTCACACTGTTCTCATGTAGCGTCACACTGTTCTCATGTAGCGCCCCAGTGTTAGCATGGAGCGTCACACTGTTCTCATGGAGCGTCACACTGTTCTCATGGAGCGTCACACTGTTCTCATAGAGCGTCACACTGTTCTCATAGAGCGTCACACTGTTCTCATAGAGCGTCACACTGTTCGCATGGAGCGTCACACTGTTCTCATAGAGCGTCACACTGTTCTCATGTATCGTCACACTGTTCTCATAGAGCGTCACACTGTTCTCATAGAGTATCACACTGTTCTCATGGAGCGTCGCACTGTTCGCATGGAGCGTCACACTGTTCTCATGTAGCGTCACACTGTTCGCATGGAGCGTCACACTGTTCTCATGTAGCGTCACACTGTTCTCATGTAGCGTCACACTGTTCTCATAGAGCGTCACACCGTTCTCATAGAGCGTCACACTGTTCTCATAGAGCGTCACACTGTTCGCATGGAGCGTCACACTGTTCTCATGTAGCGTCACACTGTTCTCATGTAGCGTCACCTATATTTCTGGAATTTGATTTGGTTGAACACAAAGTCACACATGAGTGAAGCATCAAGTACAATGAATGACCTTGTGTGAGATTAGCAATCGGGACAATTCTGAAAAGGGACTTGGTAAATATTGTAGATTAAGTCCTAGTTACTCTGGTAACAACCGACTCTTTGTGTGGCGTTCTCAAAGCCCGTTACATAACCTGTTGTATATCTAGAAGGCCCTGGATGAGCCCGCGACAAATATGTTCATTATTTGATAACCTAACACTTTTGTTTCATATTTGATAGCTTCACGCTTCGTTTTCATATTTAATAGTTTCACGTTTCGCTTTCATATTTAATAGTTTCACGTTTCGCTTTCATATTTAATAGTTTCACGTTTCGCTTTCATATTTAATAGTTTCACGTTTCGCTTTCATATTTAATAGTTTCACGTTTCGCTTTCATATTTAATAGTTTCACGTTTCGCTTTCATATTTAATAGTTTCACGTTTCACTGTGATATTTCTAGAATGAAACTTACCCGCAGCTGAAATTTACTCAGACTTGACAATCCAGGGCGATCCCACTCTCTTTTAGTCATGCATCTCGACAACGACTACAGTCCACATACACAGTCCACATACACAGTCCACATACACAGTCCACATACACAGTCCACATACACGGTCCACATACACAGTCCACATACATGGTCCACATACATGGTCCATATACACAGTCCACATACATGGTCCATATACACGGTCCACATACATGGTCCACATACACAGTCCACATACATGGTCCATATACATGGTCCATATACACAGTCCACATACATGGTCCACATACATGGTCCACATACATGGTCCACATACATGGTCCACATACATGGTCCACATACACAGTCCATATACACGGTCCACATACACAGTCCACATACACAGTCCACATACACAGTCCACATACACGGTCCACATACACAGTCCACATACACGGTCCACATACACAGTCCACATACACAGTCCACATACACAGTCCACATACATGGTCCATATACACAGTCCACATACATGGTCCACATACATGGTCTACATACACGGTCCACATACATGGTCCATATACACAGTCCACATAAACAGTCCACATGCACGGTCCATATACACAGTTCACTTGTATACGGTGGAAACAGTACAAATAGTAATCAGAGAAAAAGAAGAACATTGGAGTTGTGAAATTACTGAAACTAAATGAAGAGTGGCTTTTAAATACCATTATTACAAGGAAGCAAGAGTATTTTTGACACTTAAAGAGACAAGATGGGGGGGGGGGCAGAGTGCCAGACTACAGAAGAAAAGAAAGGCCAAGAAGACGATGGACCAGCAACATCAAAGAATATATGCACATGTCTCTGACCAATGCAGGCCTACTTGCAAGGCGTTCAAAGTATCCACAATGAAGGCAATGTTCTGGAAAGAATATGTTACTTGATAGTAATAATTAAATAGACAACAACTGCACGTCTCAACAGCCATATTACCCGGTCGCAGTAACATTTCTATCGATCTGCAAGAGCTTCATATTGGATTGTTTAGTTGTCTATGGGTATGTTAAAAAAAACAACTATCCCTGGCTCAAGAAATAAACATCAGGTTTGGCAAGGTACATACAACAATGAACAGACTAACAAAAGGGTATAAGGGGGAACAGAAAATTAACAATAAAGACTACACTCTTTGTTTAGCAGGAGTGTCCTCGACATCGTCCTCTACTGCAGTATAAAACATGGACAACCTATGTTCACTAGAAGAGACGACCAAACAGCTTTTTCATGCGGTGCCTGCTTTGATGTACTGGAAAGAAATGATAACATATTCGGTTTTTTTCTAGCCCAGTCTGCGTAGATTGATTTGGCTGTGATCCACTAAAAATGTGGAAGATGGAAGAATACTGAAGGATATTATTTATGGAGAATTACAGTCTGGGAAAAATATCCGTGTCGACAACTACTTTTGTGCAAAGACGTTATGAAAACTTGTTATGCATGACACGTGCATTGACATGGAATCATGGGTACAAGATGTCACGGATGGTGTTGTATGGAGGGAAAAGATTAGGAATAATATAAAGACAAAGCAGAACGTGATAGCGGTTAGTTAGTTCAAGAGGCTGTATGTCACACAGCAGCACACGATAGTACAAGCGGGTCTGTGATTCCTTGTACATACTGTAGAAGACTTTTTGTAGCTCAGATTGGTCTTGTTGGGCCACATCCATCATCGCCATGGTTTCGTAGATTATCTTTTTTATAGTACAACAATAACACTACTACCTGGAAAGACGGAAATATACCTGCTATTACTATGAATACATATAATTTCTATGGACCTGTCCACGGTCTTATCAAACTTTTTTTTAACCAGACCACGGTCTCACAAAGATGGAGACATAAGGACTACACGATTTACATCTGCGTTCAATATCGTTGTAGGTCAAGACTTTGCTTGCAGACACAATTTATGCAGATTCACATGTCTATCAATCAGCCGTTGATCTACCTGTCTACTAGTCATTCATTGTTTACCATTGTTTAACAGTCATTCATTGTGTAAACTGCCTCTCTGTCATTCATTAATCTACCTGTCTATTAACAGTGCATTGATTCACATGTCTACTAATTCATTGATTCACCTGTTTACTAATCATCCATTAATTTACCTGTATACAAATCGTGCATTTAGTCACCTGTTTATTAATCATTCATTGATTCACCTATTTACGAATCAGCCATTAATTCACGTCTCTACTAATCATCAATTGATTCTCCTGTCAAGTAATCATACAATGATTCACCTGCCTACTAATCAGCCATCGACTCACCTGTATACTAATCATGAAATTAATAACCTGTCTACCAATCATCCATTGATTTACCTGTCTACTAGTCATGCATTGATTCACCTGTCAAATAATTATTCATTGATTCACCTGCCTACTAATCCTCCATAGATAGGTCTTTTATTCATGCATTAATTCACCTGTATACTAATTATGCAGTAATTCGCCTGTTTACTAATTATCCATTTTTCACATCTCTACTAATCATACATTGATTCACCTGTTTACGAATCAGCAATAGATTCACTTTTCTACTATTCTCCTGTCTAATAATCATGCATTGATTCACCTGTCTACTAATCATCCATTGATTCACCTGTCTACTATTTATCCATTGATTCACATGTCTACTAATCATCCATTCATTCACCTGTCTACTAATCATCCATTCATTCACTTGTCTACTAATCATCCATTGATGCACCTGACTACAAATTATGCATTAATTCACCTGTCTACTAATCATCCATTGATTTGCCTCTGTATGCTCCTCATCGATTCGACAACAGGTAACTTTACCAATAACTATTGCCGCATGTCATTATTTGGTTTCATCTATTCAGCGTTTATAATTTACAATTGATCCTGTAACTACTCAGGGTATTATTGAAACAAATTACTTATCAGAAAGAATAATAAGTTGCTGTGACCGTAAACGGTGTCAGTACAATCTATATTGACATGTACGCAGCATAGGTGCCAGAGACAACGATGATCACCGCGACGAATTTTTTGACAACTTAAATGACAAAGTCAGACTGTCATATACTACAAGTTTCCCGTTAAGGAGTTGCAGGGGAGTCATTTTGTAGCAATGACACAGTGTACGGCATAAACAGAGAAGAAGATTTCTATGTCATGGGAAACGCACATTTAGGAAAAGGCAAGGACGGAATTGAAGAATATCTAGGGCCACTTGGTGATAGGACGAACAAGAAAAACGACAATGGTTATAGACTGATAGAAACATGTAATCAATACCATCTATTCATAAGAAATACCTTTTTTTTCTTCTTCTTCTTCTTCTTTCCTTCCTCTTTTACCCTTTACGGGTGTCGAGTGAGATACAATGTTCGTGTTCTCGCTTTTCTGGCAGCTTCAGATAATGTTATTTAGTGTTCGTGTAATGTCTCTTTGATGTTCTCGATCTAGCGTTCTCTAGGTCTACCCTTGGCTCTTCTTTCTGCTTCTCCTCTCTTCGTATATGCTTTATAAACTAATGAATCACACGGCATTTTTTCCAGATGACCAAACCATTGTATCTGTTGGTTTTGTATGTATTGTAGAATTGATATGACACCCACTCTTTCTCTTATCGTTTCTAATTCTGTGACTTCTGGTCACTCCTGTAGCTTTTCTCAGACATCTCATCTCTGTTGTAACCAGTTGTCTCTTATGTTTTGTTGTTAAGGATCATGTTTGACATTGGTAGCACAGGGTTGGAATGAAGATACTTTGGATAAGATGTTTAGATACCTTCTTCAAACACAGCAAATCCTAAATGTACACGTGGTACACATGTAACGACCTAACGGCTAAATTTAAATAGACTTTATATTAGCAGAAAAAATAGTATACGTTCCACAAGAGATGTATGAGTAATTCCAAATATGTGTGCAGACACCGATCACAAAGCTGTAATAACATCAGTTGAAATAAATAGAAAGAAGAACAATAAGAACGCAACAAAACAGACAGAACAAACATGCAAGCTAAACTCATGAATCTTTCAAATACCATCATATAAGGGAACAATATAAACAAATAATCTTTGAAGAATTTGACAGCTACCAATCGCTACAAAGTTAATTGGAGAAGAATGAGAAATATTCAACAAAGCCATAACGCCAAAAAAACAGGGGGAAACACGTGGATACATGAAACATAAAAGTAGAGACCCTAAGTAACACCATGGTGAAATGGAAAAGCCAAATGTCTCATAAAAGTAAAGAAACAAAAATTCAAGCAGCAGTCTGCAAGCAAATCCCTAGAAGATTATATTGAGTACATGACAGTTAAATCACATAAGAAAATCATTAAAGATGCCAAAACAAAAGTTTGGCAAGAATATAGCGAATCATTAAATACAGAGTAGAAACCAAAGAAATTCTAAGAAAATTAAGAACATGAGAAACAGGGGAGATAAATATGAGCCAACCGAAATCATAAATGATGAAAATGGAAAGACAATCAATGACTCGGAAAGAATCATGGAAAGGTGGCAACAGTATTTTAAGCAATTGCTAAATCTTAAAAAAGGTGTGGACGACAACATAGAGCACAGTGTAACGGGTGAATTAGAACCAAGAACATTGAGATCAAAAACAGAAAAAGCAATATAAACAGCTCCACAAAACATAGCCCCAGGATCCGATAACATACAAGTAGAATTAATCAAAGTAGCAGCAGATACAGGGATAAAATGGCTGCCTAGGTCGTTTAACATAATATGGAATACACAAGAAACATCAGAAGCCTGGAAAAACGCTGTAATAATACCTATTTGGAAGATAAAAGTCAGCAAAATAGTTGTACAAAATACAGAGGGATCTCACTCCTAAGCCATACAGTTTTCAATAGAATTCTAGAAAGAAGATTACAAGCATTCATCGAACCACCACTCAACAACACTCAGATGGGATTTCGTAAGAACAAGAACTGAATATATGCACTTTTTACTCTCAGACAAATGGTAGAAAAAACCATCTGTAACTTGAATGTATGTAGCTTGCATGTGTAGCCTGAAAGTATATAGGTTCATGTGTGTCTTGGACATGATGGGATCACTGGAGTTTGATCATCTCCACCGCTGAGCTGCTGCAGTTCTCTTATTACACAATATCTTGCTATCTGTGTTCATTCGGCGTCGAATACGGTGCATAAGGCAGAAACCAGAGGTTTCCAGTTCGAACGATCTGATGCTACTCTATGTAACACTTAGATGTTGTTTAGATCCATAGCCAGACCCTCTTTGATGGTTGTTCTGCGAAGAGTCTGTCTTGTTCTTCCTCTTTTTCTTTGGCCTTCTGGTACCTATTTTAATACTTCTAGTGGCAGTCTGTTTTTTTTTATTCATTCTATGTAAATGTCCTATATAAGTCTAATACAAGTAAATTTAAGTAGGAAGCCAGAGGACAATTTTAAAAATTCTTGAGACTAACGGGAATTGAACTAGTCCGTTCTACGGCACCAAATCGCCTAGCAACAATTGCACACGCGTTTTTCAGTACTTGACTAACCGTATCTCCAAAAAAAGATGCGATTTCATCAAGCCATTCAAATCGTGCACACAAAGTCACCCGAACGGACCAATCGAGACAAGGACTATTACAACAACAACAAACATCCCGTACAGGTATTGAAATATCCTCAGTAACAACAAACACATAACATAATATCCGTATTAGTTATACAAGGGCCGATAGGTCTTCTTGTAAACATGGATAACATATATAGACAATACAATTTTGCTTCAAATAATTGTTAATACAAGTAAATTTAAGTAGGAAGCCAGAGGACAATTTTAAAAATTCTTGAGACTAACGGGAATTGAACTAGTCCGTTCTACGGCACCAAGTCGCCTAGCAACAATTGCACACGCGTTTATTGAATTTTTAAAATTGTCCTCTGGCTTCCTACTTAAATTTACTTGTATTAACAATTATTTGAAGCACAATTGTATTGTCTATATATGTTATCCATGTTTACAAGAAGACCTATCGGCCCTTGTATAACTAATACGGATATTATGTTATGTGTTTGTTGTTACTGAGGATATTTCAATACCTGTACGGGATGTTTGTTGTTGTTGTAATAGTCCTTGTCTCGAATGGTCCGTTCGGGTGACTTTGTGTGCACGATTTGAATGGCTTGATGAAATCGCATCTTTTTTTGGAGATGCGGTTAGTCAAGTACTGAAAAACGCGTGTGCAATTGTTGCTAGGCGATTTGGTGCCGTAGAACGGACTAGTTCAATTCCCGTTAGTCTCAAGAATATATAAGTCTATCGTTTTCTTCTTGTTTTATAAACATATTGCTGTTTGGTGTCTTCCCTTACTTGCTTGTTTGACTTGAATTTTCCCAACCAATATTTCAGTTTCCTAAGATATACATTTTCATATCAATTTTATGTGTGTTTTTTTTTTAATGTAGATCACCATACAGGTTTATTTCGTGAAGCAACTTTATATGTATCTCGGTTTATGTCAAAAACTGTCAGTGACGTCTTAACTAGTCCTTTGTGGCTCTTCTTTTTGTCCACCATGACAACCTAGCGATATGGCTTTTATGTATCTCCCTATAGAGGAGCAGCTTTCGTAGGCGATGATCTAATAGGCGTACGGTTCAGGCCTTCACGTGATCTAGCACGCGTACGGTTCGGCGACACAGAGCTACAATCATGTTTTAAACCTAACCCAGTGACGGAAAGGTTTTGGGTTGTTCAACTCCCTCCCCCACATGACAGAACATGACATAACTTTCAGTACTAGGAACTTGTCAAAAAAAGAGATTGGTAAACCTACTGTAGCGGTTTTTTTTTCAAAAGGTTATCAAAATTTACATCTAAAAGTGAAATTTACACATGAAAACGGACGAATGATTATTTATAGGTAAAACCCCTTCTTCAGTGAAAATATATCAACAACTGCTGCAAATGGCAGTCACGCAGAATCATCATCATGAAATGATGCCTCCGCAACATAGGTTGGCTGCAACAGATCTCCAACATCCCCTGTCTCTTGTTTTGATGGTGCACTCTGCCAGGCTGTAACCTGTCCATCTTGTGATGTTTCCCACTTGTATCTCTGTCTACCTCTTGCTCGCTTCCCTTTGACTTTACCATCAAGTAAGGTCTTCAATAAGGTCTTTTAAAGTGTTTACAATATTTTATTTACCTGATCTTTATTTCTCTTAGTAATTCTTTCTTCATATTAAGTGTTTTTATAATCTCTTTATTTGTTTTCTTCTCTTTTCATGATGTTCTCCCTATTCTCGTATATACCCATATTTCAAAGACTTCAATACTGTCTTCGAATCAATTAGTTAGTGTCCATGTTTCTGAGCCATACATTAATATAGAATAGATGTAGCATTTTATAATTCTCATTTTTAACTTGATTGCACTTTGTTTAGATGTTACTTTTTTCCTCATGTCATTGAAGGTACTTTTGGCCATTCCTACTCTTCTTTTAACTTCTGTTTCACATCTGCCATCATTTGTGACTATGTGTCCAAGATATTGATATTATTTTACTTGTTGTAGTCTCTCTCCATGTATGCTTATCTCTTGTTCTTCTGTGTCATTGCTGATTATCATGATTTTTGGTGTGTTTTTTTTAATATTTAAAGCCAGTCCATATTCATTTTCTGACATTTCTTCTATATTTTTAAAGATTTTCTCTGTGTAGAAGATATTAAACAGGCTTGGTGATAAAATGCATTCTTGTCTTACTCCTCTTCTTATTTCTATGTATGGAGAGTAGCTGTTTTCACACCTTATTGATGTAGTCTGTTTCCAATATATATTTCTAATTAGTCTGATGTATTTTCCATCTATGCCTATTTCTTGAAGACATTTGATTAATTTTTCATGTTGGACTTTGTCAAAGGCCTTGCTGTAGTCTATGAAGCAAATATAGATATTTTTTTGGACTTCTATATATTTATCTATCACTAGTCGAATGCTAAATATAACTTCTTTGGTTCCTATGTTTTTTCTAAAACCGAATTGTTCTTCCCCTACCTCGTGTCTATCTTGCTTTTTAATTCTTTCATGTATTATCTTGATGAGTAGATTAGTTAAATGACACATTAGACTTATAGTTCTACATTCTGTACAGTCCACAGCCCAGGACTCTTAGATAATGGTATGAATATTAATGATGTTAGATCTCTAGCTATAGGATAGTGTTGCAAATATTCAAACTGAAACATTGCAATCTCATCTTCTGTATAAAAAAATGTAGAAACATTCTGCATGCTGCGCTACGTCTCCGCCGGCGTAACCTCCCACGCGAAATGAATAACAAATTTTGTCAATTCTATTTTATCACTCAGTTTTAACCAGTTCCTGCTGCCCTCGTTCAACACTCCCACGCCCTTTCTATTCTCTGCGGCCACTCAAAGCGCGAGCATGGGACCAGCGCGCGAAACCAGAATTCCTGATGCTTGCAACGTGTATCATGTGTCCTGTCTGGTAAATCTATGATACTGCAAGGTATTCATTATTTGGGTTTCGTACAGACGGTTCTAATATTCCTCGGGTATTGTTGTGACAGCATTACCTATACTTCAATCTTCTAAAATAATACTCACGTGGAAGACAGGTAATGAAGTCCTACTGAATGACGACTAAAACACTACACACTATCACTAACGGATGTAAATATGGTACATACAACAAAACAAAACACAGAATATAATCATACAAATGACAATACACAGGACAAAGTCGACGTTTCGGAACCAATAGGCCTTTTTCAAAATACGGACATAACATAATCATCATCAGGTGACATGCCGGGTGGCGTAGGCGGTCATGGCTCTCCACAGCTCTCTGTCCACCGTATTATGTATCAAAGTCATTGTTGTTTCTTTGCCGTGCCAGGTTGTCAAACTGTCTAATATTTTCTCACGTTGTCGCCCTCTGTCTCTGGTGCCTTCAATCTTGCCTGTTGTGATTATGTTCTCTAAACCTGCCTGTCTCATGAAGTGGCCAAAAATAGAAGATTGCCTTTTTCTTATAATGTTGCTTAAGGTCCGTTTCGCATTTAACTCTTTTAACACCTCTACATTAGTTTTTCTGGCAGTCCATGGTATTCTCAGCATTCTTCCGTAGAACCACATCTCTGTTGCCTCCAATCTCCCACTTTCCAGTTTGTTTATTGTCCAAGACTCGCACCCATATGTTAGTATAGGGGTTATATAGCACTGCAGAACTCTCTTTCTCACCTCTAATGACAAGGTCATATTACACAGTATATTTTTCATTTTTCTGAATGTTGCTTTTGCCTGTCCTATTCTACATCTTATTTCTGTTGAACTTCTTCCATCTGCTGCTATAATTGTACCTAGATATTTGAATTGGTGGACCTGTTTTAATACTATATCATTCACTAATATCTTGCAAGGTGTGTTATTTTCTTTCTTTGAAATAACCATTACTTCTGTTTTCTTGATATTTAGGAAGAGGCCTTTCTCCTTGTTTTCTGTGACTACTACTTTAATTAAGTTTTGAAGGTCTTCCTCACTTTTTGCAATCAGAACAGTGTCATCCGTATATCTCAAATTATTTATGTTATGTCCTCCCACTGATATTCCTGGGATATCTACTATTGCACGCAATATGTTTTCACTGTATAGAGAGAACAGGTCTGGTGAAAGCACGCATCCCTGTCTGACTCCTTGTTTTATTTGTTGAAAAGGGCCAAATTGCTTTCCTACTCTTATTGCTGCTGTTTGTTGCCAGTACATGTTCTTGATTATTCTTAAATCCTTGCTGTCAATGTTCAGATTCTCTAGCACGTGTATAATTTCGCTATGTTTAACTTTGTCAAAAGCTTTAGTGTAGTCTATAAAACAGAGGTACAGATCTGTTTTTACCTCTATAGACCTCTCTATTAGTGTTCTCAATATATAAATCGCATTGTTGGTGCCTTTGCTTTCTACAAATACACATTGTTCTGGACTTATTTCTGGTTTTATTTTGTTTCTCACTCTCTTCAAGATGATTCTGAGCAGTATTTTGGTTATTTGGCTCATGAGGCTGATTGTACAATGTTCTTCACATTCGGTGGTCCCTGGTTTCTTAGGTAATGCTATGAATATGGATCTCATTAAGTCATCGGGTATGTTTCCGCTGTTATATATGTCATTCAGCAATTTTGTGATTATTTCAACTCCAAAGTGATCTAAAGCTGCTAATTCTTCTAATGTGATATTGTCTGAACCTGGGGCTTTGCCATATTTCATGTGTCTTAGTGCCTCCCTTACTTCTGCTGTGAGTATTGATGGACCCTCGCCGTTATCTTGTATGTTTATTTCTGGTCTATTGTCCTCGTAAAGTTCTTTGATATATTCTGACCATCTCTATACTATGTGATCATGACTTTCATCTTGGAAGAATAATGTGGTAGTTTCCAGTTGCTTTCCACATCCATATGGGGGATATCCATTTGTATCCGCTCCCTTTGACAATATTTTATGTCGGGACAAATGGGTGCCCCGCCCTGCCCAGTTGCAGAGCTACCACTTATACCGGTGGCTATCGGTCGCTTCCTTGTTCGCGCCTAGCGAACATCATGACGGCACGATCAACGACTAAACTCCAGACATCCCTCCAGGAATATTCAACTATCCACACTAGAAAACACACAAGGAATTTTCTGCACATTACAGTTATTAGTCGTTCACTTAAAATAACACATAATACAATCAAAATAATCCTCAAGTTACGACTGAGCGAATAACGTTCAAACTTGCGCCATGTTGACACGGACATAACATACAAACATAAAAAACCACAAGTAGAAATGAATGCGTATCGGAGTGAAAAGGATACTCCCGAATAGTCCCGAATATTCCCGAATAGTCCCGAAAAGGATCATTTCACTCGGAAACACATTCATTTCTACTTGTGATTTTTTATGTTTGTATGTTATGTCCGTATCTGGAAAAAGGCCTATTGGTCCGAAACGTCGACTTTGTCCTGTGTATTGTCATTTGTATGATTATATTCTCTGTTTTATTTTGTTGTATGTACCATATTTACATCCGTTAGTGATAGTGTGTAGTGTTTTAGTCGTCATTCAGTAGGACTTCATTACCTGTCTGCCACGTGAGTATTATTTTCTATTATGTTCTACTAGCAGTACCACCTTCTATTGTTTACCACTTCAATCTTCTCTAGTTTTGAATGATTATCTATGTCCGGCTCTGTAGCTCAGTGGTACAGGGCCAGTCTGTGACGGCCAAGGTTCCGAGTTCGATCCCCACCATATGCAATTGTGCATCCGGACAGTTCAGAAAGCACTGACAAATTACTGAACGTATTTATATTGCATATAAAATATCCTGAATAGGACATTCCTGAATAGTCCCGAATAGGATATGCTAACAATGTTTATCTATCTATGTTCCTTCAGCGCCGAATACAGTGAATGGGGCAGAGCTCTCCAGTTTGAGAAATGTGATGCTACTGTGTGTAAATCTTGTATGTTGTTGAGACCCATAGTCATACCCTCTTTGGTGGTTGTTCTGCGAAAAGTCTGCATTGGTCCTCCTCTTTTTCTTGTGCCATCTGATATCCATTTTACTGCTTGTCTGTTTTCATTCATTTTAAGTACATATCATTGTTGCTATTCTTTGTTCCCATTTCATACCCCGGAAACAAAAACGACCTCGACATTGATTGAAAGATGCGTGCCTCAGTCTAACCAAGAGGTTTTATCACCTAAAAAAAAACCAACCGTGTCCCTCTTGAGTTAGACAGTCATGTGAACTCATTGAGCTCACCCTTCTAAAGTGACGCTCTTTTACTATTTTCCTGTGATTTTCACTTGTCATTGTGTGCCCACAGTCAGTGGAAATCACGGGGAAGTTAAATAGTGTCACTTTTGAAGGCTAACACCGGATGAGTCCACAGGAATTTGTAAAGGATGAGACCAATCGACTAGAGTAGACAGATCGTGTGAGAAAATTTGTATCAGCAGGAATTGACCTACATATAAGACTTGCTTAGGCGTCACACGTAGAGTCAGTTATCAATACACATTACCGGGAATTTCCTTAACTTGAGCCAATGTACAATAGTATAGTTAAAAAAATATGAGCCTCATATTAACCAAGTCCTTTCCGGAACAAACTTCCGTGATAATCGCAGCAAGCATCACTTGGATTATCTGACTTCGCCGTGCTTTTCATTGGCTACTCACATTATGCGTGAAACGACCAACGTTTAATCTCATCAGACAACGAGACAGAACGAGACACAATGAAAGACAACGAGACACAACGACAAACTCTCTCGTTGCTAGAATATTTTATTTAGAAATATTAGTAACAACTATTTTCCAACTATATTAAGAAGAGAAAAAAACGAAAGAACAAGTCAGACTATTTCCCCCTCATCTGAAGACTTCATTCCTGCTCAAACTGCATTAGGGTTTTCAGAGCCCGGATTGGGCTCCTTAGCTATTTGAGGACTCACAAACACAACCGTAGTCTTTTTTCCCCCAATATGTTGCTCATCTTCGATTGGTAAGGAGGATCACCATCATTGTCGTATTCAATTTCCGAAGATAATGTTAGCAATATTTTTCCACCGCTATCATGTAGCATATCGATCTCTCTGTTAGAGGTCTCTAGTGTACTACAATTAGCACTACTGTAGCGGGGATCTCCCAGGGATTATCACGTGAATCTACAGAGTTACGTGCTACGAGTGGTACTCTCGGCCAGCTACTTGACGTTTCGTCGTTAGTGACGTAGTACATATGGAGTAACCTGGGTACAATGAAGTAAATTCTCTATATCTTAGCTCTGTTATGTGACAGCTTACAACGCTGTTCTTTACTCGTGTTAAGCTCTTAGTAAAAAGCCATGTGATCGAAACGTAGTTTTGTGTATTTTCTGTAGGTTTCCGGTGATGTGGGAAAACGTCATTGCCCTTTTCCCACTGTGAACTGTAGAACATGATTTACATTACTGTATGATTGAGAAACATGGACACTAAACCAACATCGAAAACCAGTTCTTTTTGACTTGATATATGGATGTATAGAGAGAATTGAGAATATAGAGTATTGCATGGAAGGAGAAGAAAATACAAAGTAACACAGGAATAAAAAAAACCAAACAAATACAATATTTGGACACGTAAATAGGCATGGCACTTTGTTTAAGACCTTACGTGAAGGTATGGTTATTTCTTAACTTAGTTAATTAATTAGTTTGTTCCTTTCGTGCTGCAAGTGGCATATACGGAAGAGGTTTAGATTCTCCACATGTTGCGGTCCGCAGTTTTAGTTCTTGTATGGTCTTGCAGCCTATTATTTCCTCTTCTTTAAGTATGATGTTTTTAGGGTTGCTTTAGGACTTCCTCGTTTTCTTTTACCCTTATGTCCACATAAGTGCTTGTTGGTTTATTCTGTTTTCATCGTCTAAAAACGTGAGCCAGGTACTTCTATCTGCGATTTCTTATGACGTTTGAAATATATTCTTGGTGAGTTTTGTTTCTTAAATCACTATTTGTGACGAAATCGCTCCATTTTATGTTCATCAGTTTCCGAAGACATTCGTTTTCGAGACATTTAACTTCAGTTAGTTCTGCATTTCTGTGCATGGATTTTTAGAGAGAGAACTTCAGTTAGTTTTGCCTTTCTGTGCATGGATTTGCAGAGAGGTTACCAATATTGTTAGAGGAACGACCCATTTATAGAAGAGAAGTGTTATAAACTCAGTTTTATTCTATTTGTTGGTCCCTATCTTGATAAAGAATTTTAATCGAAACTTATTATTGTTCCATAATGTATTTACTTTACGTAAAACCATTATTTAATCATTTATATATTTACTTAAAATTATATATACATTTATATATATATATATATATATATATATCGAAATAAGTAACCCCTGAATCCTATACATTTATAAGAGGTATTATAATAATAGTAAAACATTCAATGCAGACACAGAAAGTAGGATTCAAACTTTTGAAAACAAGGGCCATAGATGTTTGTTAAGAATATATATAGAACTCAAAACAAATATGTTCGTCCTGCAGCAAATAAACAAACTTGCAGGTTATCAAGAAACATATGTGGCTGTGGTGAAACGGTGTAAACGTGTTTTGTTTGAACATGTAACGAGACACGATTTTCTCTCTCTAACATAATTTTGCAAGGAACAGTCGAGGGTGGAAGGATAAGATCAGCATAGAGAAAATCTTGGATTGATAACATCTGGAATAGTCTGGAGGTGATTTTTCTACATTTCTCAGAATAGTTAAGGATAGAGATGTTTGGATAGTTTTTTCGTGTTGATATCTCCAGTGTGGCATCTCTGAATTCTCCAGTGTAGTACCCCTGATGTCTCCAATGTGGCACCCCTGATGTCTCCAGTGTGGCACCCCTGATGTCTCCAGTGTGGTACCCCTCATGTCTCCAGTGTGGCACCCCTGATGTCTCCAATGTGGCACCCCTGATGTCTCCAGTGTGAGACAACTGATGTCTCCAGTGTGGTACCCCTCATGTCTCCAGTGTGGTACCCCTCATGTCTCCAGTGTGGCACCCCTGATGTCTCCAATGTGGCACCCCTGATGTCTCCAGTGTGACACAACTGATGTCTCCAGTGTGGCACCCATACGACCTAGGTGGGTTATGGACCTCATTATTATTATTATTATTTAATATGGTTTCAATAAATCCCGTTGACAAAATATTTTTAAGCATAAACTAATTCAATATAATTTTACTTTATGATATATTTAATGGGGTAGCTAAAATTATTATCACGAAAAGAGGTTTGAGTTCTCCCTACTGTCAACCTCTTATCGTGCTCAACATGGAATCAGTCGCGTGTTTTGGATTTCAAACTTAGTTCTGAACATATTTAGCTCGTCCATCTACGTCGACGATGACCAGTCAGCTCAACTGGGATGATGAAGAAAATGAGGTCTGCGGTGTGCCCGACTGTGACTAATGAGTCCTATACGTACCTGGAATTGTCTAGCACACACTGAGCATGTGTGGCATGAGTATATGGGACATGGAGTAGCTCTTGCCTGTCTTCTATCTCGTTTTTGTTGCGCAACTGAACATATATACGGTATGTGAGCGCGTGCGTGTGTAAGCAAAAGGCAGAAAAACTATACTGCAAATTACCGTACAATTAATAGTTGCTTTAGTTTCAGTCGAAGGTCCCACAGAAACCATTCGATCCTCGTGCTTCCCAAATCCAGTGGGTTAAGCAGATGGCCAATGCCTGGAAATACAAGGAATTATCGACATCTCAATGGGACATAAATGCAATAATTACATGGATTTACATTTTATGGAGTTATTCCTCTTTTGCTACCTCGTTTAATGGTAAACAAAAGTGCACAAGGTAAGCTGGAGGTAACTGAGATGTTTTTCATTTTTAAAAGAATAATGTTGAAAATTCCACGAACAGACTAGGAAACTAATGTACAAGTCTTCAGAGAGTAACACGACAAATTATACAAAAAATTAGAAGCAGACTCGCGATTTTTAAGGCATATGATGAGAATGCGAAGCAGACCTTGATCAACAATATAAGACAAAAGACAATCTTCTTTTTGTGGCCACTTCATGAGACAGGCAGGTTTAGAGAACATAATCACAACATGCAAGATTGAAGGCACCAGAGACAGAGGGCGACAACGTGAGAAAATATTAGACAATTTGACAACCTGGCACGGCAGGGAAACAACAACGACTTTGATACATAATACTGTGGACAGAGAGCTGTGGAGATCCGTGACCGCCTACGCCAGCCGGCATGGCACCTGATGATGATGATGTTGAGAAGAGCAAAGAACATTTAGTAACCTCCGGAAAGATCAAATGAAAAAGAGAGGAAAACAAATAGAGAAAATTACTCCATCGAGACCAGCACCGTGCAGAGGTGATGGGGCTTAGTTCAGCCATCAGGGGCTGGAAACTAAGACTGGTCGGGCAGTCCCACTCGAGCAGGACCATAGTCCTGCCCTAGTAAGCAGAGTGCTGAAAACGGAGGCATCCAGCCAAAAGGCGCACAGATAATCAGGATGCCACGCACAAAACACAATGGAAACATGTCTACATCTATAAATAGTTATGGTGCCTGCCCTGTGGCGGACGTTCAGGCAGGGACGGTGCCGGGCCCTATACCTCGAAAGGGCCCAACCTCAGTTACTGGAAGTCCTTCTCAATTGCCCCGAGGAGCCAGGAGGCAAGGGAATAGAGCTACTGGCCAAACAAACAAACGACCAATAAAAATAATGCACTGGAATGCTGAGGGTGTCAACAGTAAAAGAGATGGATACAGCAAAAAATTGGAACTTGAAAATGTCCTCAGTGAAGAACAAGTTAACATATGCTGTATCCAAGAAACACACCTCAGCAGCGACATAGCCTTCAAAATCAGAGGCTACCAGTGCTACCGATCTGACCGAAAGGACAGGCGAAAGGGTGGAATTCTGACACTTGTTAAAAACAATATCAGCGCATGTCAGCTGGAAGTATATATGGAAGGGGCAGAATACCAGATGCTCCACCTAAAAACAGACAGTGCAGAATTCCATCTCCTGAACTACTACTGCCCAAATGATAAACCATTGGCACTAGACACAATTCCAGACAAAGAGAGACTTATGGTGTGTGGTGACTTCAACAGCCACTCTCAGAGCTGGGGCTACGATCATATCGACAAGAGAGGTGAGGAACTTGAGAGCTGGCAGGATGAAAATAATCTCATCCTTATTAACCAGCCAGCTGACTCACCAACCTTCTACTCGAGAGCATGGCACACCACCTCTACACCAGACCTAGCATTCCACTCACCAGGCTTGGAATGGAACATCACACGTGTTGTTGGAAAGCAGCTTGGAGGTAGTGACCACAGACCAGTATTTCTGGAAATCCACAATGAATTTACCACGGACAGCAGCACGCTCACTAGGTGGAACTATAAAAGGGCAGACTGGAAAATGTACCAGCATTTAACCAGTGTTCTAGCTAAGGACATGAACTTGGACAAAGACATCAATAGAGCAGTGAGTGAATTTAATAGATGTATACTACATGCTGCTAGTAAAACCATACCCAGGGGGGCACGCAAAAACTACAAACCCTACTGGAATGATGAACTGGAAAAGCTGCAAAATGAGATGGAAACATCTAGACAGCAGGCTGAGAACAGACCTAGCCAAGAACATCACAACAAATATCAGCAAACAAAGGCTAAATTTCAAAGAGCCAAGTTACAAGCCAGACGGAGCAGCTGGAAAGAAAAAACAGAGTCGCTGAACCTAGAAAGAGATACTAGGAAATTATGGAAACTTGTAAAACAACTAAATGATGAAGGTACAGGGAGAAATACCAGGATCACACTTTATAAAGATAGAAACATTTTAACAGGTAAACATGCAGCTGATTACTTTGCAGATTCCTTTGCAGAAGACAATAACGTCAAAGTCAGCCCAGACAAACAACAGGAGGTTCGAGAGAACCAGCAAAACATTGGACAAGGCGAACCTATACCTGAAGTCATGGAGGCACCAATCACAATGAGAGAACTGGAGCATGCAATATCCAAATTGAAAATGAAAAAGTCCCCTGGAGCTGATGGAGTGTCCAATGAAATGATTAGAAATCTGGGAAGTGCAGCAAGAGCAAAGCTACTGCAGATCTTTAACACAAGCTGGTCCACAGGTAATGTACCACAGGCGTGGAGAGAAGCAATAATGATACCACTCCTCAAATCAGGAAAAGATGGCAACACAGTCTCCAACTACAGGCCCATCAGCCTCACAAGCTGTCTATGTAAAACAATGGAACGCATTATCAATCTTAGGATGCAGTGGTACCTTGAAAGTGAAAACCTTCTGGTATCACAGCAAGCAGGTTTCAGACAGTGCTACTCTACTGAAGATCAGGCAACCTACCTCTCCCAAGAGATTGAGGATGCCTTCCAAGAAAAGAAACTGGTACTAGCAGCATGGATAGACCTCAGGAAAGCATTTGATAAGGTCTGGAAAGAAGGGCTCCTAAAGAAATTGCGAAATTGCAGGGTTAGCTCAAGAATGTACAAATGGGTAAAAGCATACCTGCATAATAGAAGAGCCAGGGTACAATTAGATGGTCGCAAGAGCAAGAAAGTTCTACTGCGTCATGGAGTCCCCCAGGGAGGAGTCCTGTCACCCACACTTTTCTTGGTTTACATCAATGACCTAGTTGCTGAACTACCACACGGGATCAAAGTGGCAATGTATGCTGACGACCTGGTGATCTGGTGCACGGAAGAACATGCAACAGTGGCCACTAAACAAATACAAAGAGCTATCGATGCCCTAACCTTATGGGCTAATAGATGGTGCGTCAGCATTAACACAGATAAGTGCAGCACTACACTCTTTACCCTCTCACCAAAACAAAAAGCTGGTCATATCAAGATAGATGGAGAGCTCTTGAAAGAAGACAAACAACCCACATACCTTGGAGTTACTTTTGATGATAAGCTGACATGGAAGCAGCACATAAACAAAGCAACAACAAAAGCCAGGAGGAAGCTAGCTATCCTGAGAAAACTAAGTGGAACCACATGGGGAGCCAGTGGAAATATACTTAGTAAAGTTTACCAGCAAGGCATAAGACCACACCTGGAATACGGTTCAGCTGCGTGGTGTCCTGCATCAAACACCACATTACAAGATCTAGATAAAGTGCAAAACCAGGCACTTAGAATAATGTTGGGAGCAATGAAATCAACACCCATAGCAGAGATGCAGAAAATGGGAAGAATGCAAACACTTGGCGAACGCAGAGACACAAAAGTACTAATTCAAGCAGAAAAGTTTCAGTGTATGCCAAGTCATCCAATGAAGGAAAGATTCCAAAATCTAGCAATGGGACGACTGAAAAGGAGCAGCTTTATCCATCAAGCTAAACGACTCCGTAGACAACTTACAGACCTACCTGAAGTTGACAGCCCCTTAAGGTCTGTACCAGAGCAAACCCCGTGGAGTGAAAGCCATGGAATGCCAATATACATTCAGACCCATGTGAAAGGAATACTAAGCGAGGACGAACAGAACAGTGTGCAGCGAATGACAGTCACCCTCAGTTTCCTGGATGAGGAATATCCGCAAGATATATGGGTCAGAGTGTACACAGATGGGTCAGCACAGAATGCTGTGAGGAATGGAGGTGCAGGTGTATATATAGAATATCCACACAAGCCTAGAGATACAATCAGAACACCGACAGGAAAATTCTGCAATAATTATGATGCAGAAATCCAGGCAATTAGTGTGGCAGCTAAAAAACTGCTGAACTCCAACTCTGACCTACAGCCTGTGGTATTCCTGACAGATGCAAGGTCAGTGCTTCAAGCTCTCCAGTCTGGAAAACTAACAGACTTAAAAAAAACTACTTAGCGAATTGTCTTACCAGTATAGGGTAACCATGCAGTGGATACCCTCTCACTGTGGAATACCAGGAAATGAAAAAGCAGACCAACTGGCTAAGGAAGGTGCTGCAGAAGACCAACCAGATATACCAATCACCTACCATCAGAAAAAACAGATGATCAAGTCAATAAGAAAGCCACAAACACCAACACAAGATGACTATCATATTATGAACAGACCAGAACAAGTTATAATTCTACGTCTCAGAACAGGACACAACCGACTCCGCAGTCACATGTATACAAAGTTCAAGATTGGCAACACGGCCATGTGTACATGTGGACAGGCAGCTCAGAGTGCCAAACATATACTTCAAGAGTGTTCTAAGCATGAAACGCTGAGGCAGACATATTGGCCAGAGGAAACAACACTGGAATCAAAACTCTATGGGACACTGTATGAACTACAAAAGACAGTGAGTTTTATTAAGGAGACAGAATTACAGATATAGACATGTTTCAAGTGAACGAAAGAAGAAGAAGAAGAAGAAAAAGAGAGGAAAACAAATAGAGAAATTTCTGGATGGATTGTTACTGTGGCACAAAAAGATGTTATTAGCTGAACACACAGGATACATAAAGCTGTGGAGAAGCATGAAGTTTATGTGCTATATCGCAATGAAGTTTCTGTGCTATATCGCAATGAAGTTTCTGTGCTATATCGCAATGACGTTTCTGTGCCCTATCACAGTGAAGTTTCTCGTGTATTACTATTATTGGCAACATATCGTTTTCATGATGTAGCCATCATCTCAGAATTTTTGGCTGTATTGATTTTATACTTAATATAAATTATTTCAGCTTTTTGCCATTGGCTTTTAAACGGTCTGGGTGCACACGAGTTCTCAACCACAGAACCAAAATATTAATTTAAAAAACATCTTTAAAATAAATTAGTTCCGTTCATCGCCAGCCCATACTCATCATAATAAAGTGCCGTCTCCGCAACGAAGGATGGCTACAACGGACCTGCAAAATCTCTCGTCTCTTTCCATGGTGATGCCCTCTGTCAGACTGTAATCTGTCCATCTAGTGATGCTAGTCTCTCACTTGTATCTCTGTCTACCTCTTGCTCGCCTCTACTCAATTTGAGATTACGTAAGGTTTATAAGGTGTCGTGTGTTTTAATATGTCCAAAATACTTTATTTGTTTGATCTTTATTACTTTTAAGAGTTCTTTCTGCATACGAAATGTTGTTAGAACTTCTTTAAAAAATATATATTCTATTTCCAAGATGTTCTCCCTTTTTATAAACATTTTATATGCACCATTCTGTCTTCTAGTTGGTTGTTCATTGTCCATATTTCTGAGCCAAACATAAATATAGAATAGATGTAGCATTTTATAATTCCACACTCATTCCGCTTCCACTATCATTTCATTTCTCTTCCGTCCCTAAACATAATTTCCGGTCCCTAAACTGATTTTCGGTCGCTAACCCTAACTTCCGGCACTTTTTCAGTCCCTATCCCTAACTTCCGGTCCTATTATATTCCGGTCACTAAAACCTCAACTTCCGGCCCTAACGTATGGTCTCTAACCCTAACTTCCCGTCCTAACTTCCAGCTCCTGGTTTCTGGTCCCTATACCTAACTTCCGGTCCTAAATGTGGCTTCCAGTCCCAGTCCTAACCTCCGCTCCCTAACGCCAACTTCCGCTCCCTAACGCCAACTGCCGCTCCCTAACGCCAACTTCCACTCCCTAACGCCAACTTCCGCTCCCTAACGCTAACTTCCGCTCCCTAACGCCAACTTCCGCTCCCTAACGCCAACTTCCGCTCCCTAACGCCAACTGTCGCTCCCTAACGCCAACTTCCGCTCCCTAACGCTAACTTCCGCTCCCTAACGCCAACCTCCGCTCCCTAACACTAACTTCCGTTTATAACTACTCTACCATGATCTGAATCACTCAGACAACAGTGTCAACATTAGAAAATCCCTAAAGCGAACAAATGTTGGCTGGATCATTACCAGAAGACTGTTATCAGTAGCAGTCTCGCCCGTGTGTTGCCGGGCCCGCAAGGGGAGCAAAGAATAGCAACACTGTTTACCTTCCACGCATGGCGTAAAAGGCGACTAAGGAGGTTATGGGATGGAGTTGGCTGTCCCATTCCATATAGGGTGAGTGACGCAAAGCATGCTGAAGTCGGATGTGTCAGGACTAAAGGCGCAAATATCGCAGCAATGCTGTAAACCATGACACAACGCATTCCGTACTACATCCTGCTAATCTGCTGGAGTTTGAGAACGAACGCAGAAGAAGTAGCACTCTTATAAATGATACTTCTAAAAAAAAAAGTGCAATGAAATATGAACACAATCTTCCCACTTATATTCATTCCCGCATCCGAAGCGTGGATTCTAAATCAGCGTGTACAGAATGGGACCACGCCCTTCCTTCCAGGCAAGCCGTGGGATTCAACTACGGAAAGTTAGGAGATAGGCTGACAACCTGTCACATGTGAAAAATAATAATCCTCATTGCATGTACTTTCTTGCTTTTGTATTATGTCAAATGGGTTGTATGGATGACAAAGACATGAAGGCTAAGAAACATTGCACTTTTGTGCCAGAATCCTAAGTGTGCCATCATTGTAGATAGGTCAACACATCTGACAGATGGACTAGCTGGCCCAGAAGTATATGCTGCATTCGTGACAGGATGTGATGATCCTGCTACACTCCTGACAGGATGTGATGACCCTGCTACACTCCTGACAGGATGTGATGATCCTGCTACACTCCTGACAGGATGTGATGATCCTGCTACACTCCTGACAGGATGTGATGACCCTGCTACACTCATGACAGGATGTGATGACCCTGCTACACTCCTGACAGGATGTGATGATCCTGCTACACTCCTGATAGGATGTGATGATCCTGCTACACTCCTGATAGGATGTGATGACTCACTCAGTGATATTGCTACACCCCTGATAGGATGTGATGACTCACTCAGTGATATTGCTACACCCCTGATAGGATGTGATGACTCACTCAGCGATATTGCTACACTCCTGATAGGATGTGATGACTCACTCAGTGATATTGCTACACCCCTGATAGGATGTGATGACTCACTCAGTGATATTGCTACACTCCTGATAGGATGTGATGACTCACTCAGTGATATTGCTACACTCCTGATAGGATGTGATGACTCACTCAGTGATATTGCTACACCCCTGATAGGATGTGATGACTCACTCAGTGATATTGCTACACCCCTGATAGGATGTGATGACTCACTCAGTGATATTGCTACACCCCTGACAGGATGTGATGACTCACTCAGTGATACTGCTACACCCCTGACAGGAAATGATGATCCAGTGATACTGCTACACTAAAATACTTCCCTTTGGTGACTAAACATACATCCTTATGTCCCTCTAACACAATTGTACCGCTGTTGACAAGAAAGCGTATAAATGTTTTAGAGTTTCATCTCAGTTACTTAACTGAGGAGCTTCTTTTCACATCATCTTTTTGTACTTTATATTCCTTTATGCTTTTCAGCGTCAGAAGCAGAAGAGTTCTCTGGGGACTGCCATTTTGTGTGCTTCATATATATTTGTTTTCGTTGAATATTTTATTTCAGTAATCCATATTTTGCAAGGTCTGCCTCTGGCTTTGTATCCATCATGTCTGTATAGCAAAGCTTTTTGAGGAGCACTGTCTGATGGTAGTCTGGAAGCATGTGAGTATCACTTAATCTATTGTCTTCTGATGTAATCCAGGATTGGAATTTTATTCTTATTCTTATTAGTTTTTTATTCTTCTGTTTTTATTTCTGATTCTGTCTTTTATTTATTAACAAAGGAGCATCTGTCCTTCATCATCATCAAACCCATAACCCTTCAGTGTCGTAGGGGTGTCACTCTGGAAACATCAACACAAAAACTTCGCCATGCCTCTCTGTTATCAGTTTTTTTTATCCTGTGCTTTCTTTCATATTATCAATCCCTACTTTCCTCTGATCTTTTCTCTTTCTTCCAACCTCAACTGTTCCCTACAAGATATTATTGGAAAGAGAATCGTGCCTCATTACATAGCCAAACCACACAAGCTTGCGATGCCTCATCACTGTCATGAGATGTTCTTGTTGGCCTCACCCCTACCATGAGATGTTCTTGTTGGCCCCACCCCTACCATGAGATGTTCTTGTTGGCCCCACCCCTACCATGAGATGTTCTTGTAGTCCTGCAAGAATATTTATTTTGCTTCTCACGTATATGTTTGTTTTATGTTCTGTATAGTAGATACGTAATATTCGTCTATAACGTTTGTTATGTGAGGCAGATATATGAGCAGTCAAGAGCTACTTGCAAACAGCTACAGTAGTCATTACTTCTTTATCATCTCACTGACCAGACTGATGAATATGACAAGTCTGAACAAACTGATGGATATGACAAGTCTGAACAAACTGATGGATATGACAAGTCTGAACAAATGATGGATGACAAGTCTGGACAAATTGATGGATATGACAAGTCTGAACAAATGATGGATGACAAGTCTGGACAAATTGATGGATATGACATTCTGAACAAATGATGGATGACAAGTCTGAACAAACTGATGGATATGACAAGTCTGAACAAATGATGGATGACAAGTCTGGACAAATTGATGGATATGACAAGTCTGAACAAACTGATGGATATGACAAGTCTGAACAAACTGATAAATATGACAAGTCTGAACAAATTGATGGATATGACAAGTCTGAAAAAACTGATGGATATGACAAGTCTGGACAAACTGATAAATATGGACAAGTCTGGACAAACAGTAACAAAGTTAATATAATATACTTGTGAACTCAACACGAATAATATGCTAGAGTTTATTATGTAACAATTGATTAACTACAATATAAACTACTCAACATTTGTAATAGAATCAGCCATGTCTACATTCTTGATGGAATGTAGACTGTGTATAAACTACAAATGACATCAATAAACTGTATAGTTGTGGAGGATATCAGGTTATTTTTTTTTGGCATCAAAGCTGAGATCATATAATGTATATAATAATATGAAGAAATGACACAGAATAATGTTAGATTTGTACACAAAGTTGTGCAAGTTAGAACAAGGTTTCATACACAATCTCAATTCATACAAGTGTCACGCAGATATTTCTGTTTCGATCCTTGAACAACAACAAGCACAGACGGAGTTAGTATTTGATGGAGAGTGACTGCCATATTGTAATGGGTATTCAGGACTTATATTTGGTTTTCATTTCTTTACCAGCTCATGCATGGCTACATGAAGCTTTTCTTTACCAGTTCATGCATGGCTACATGAAGCTTTTCTTTACCAGTTCATGCATGGCTATATCTCTCCAGCACTTTCTTGTCAAGTTTGTAGACAACAAAACCTCATCTGAACAAATTTCTCTGTTATCTGAGAACAATATGTGTAAATGATTATATCTAGTGATTCTTGTGTGTGTATACAGAATTGGACCTATGATTCTTGTATGTATACAGAATTGGACCTATGATTCTTGTGTGTGTATACAGAATTGGACCTATGATTCTTGTGTGTATACAGAATTGGACCTATGATTCTTGTGTGTATACAGAATTGGACCTATGATTCTTGTGTGTATACAGAATTGAACCTATGATTCTACTAATGATGGCCAGAGGTTAATACATGATAGCTCTGTGAGTATAGGTGTGAGTTATGGATCTTACACACCCTCCCCACCCCCCAACATCAAAATCAGGAATGTGATACTGCTACAATTGTTACACAAAATCAAGTAGAATATAAATGGAAATGGAATGTTTTTGAGACAGCTTAAGAAAAACATTTTGTAAAACTTATTCATATCTGAATATCTTCTGCAAATTACAAAGTCCTAACTGTATTGGCTGTTTTTTTTAAAATGATCACTTATAAAACTCACTATACACAAAAAATTACATGGACACGGCAAAAAGATCAAGCATGCTTCACTGGTTGCTTTTAGATTGGTGTCCAGTGTATAGTATGGGAACATGTTATCTTGTACAGCTGGCCTACTAGCGATATGGTTACAGATGTCCACAGCTCAGTGTAAGTAGTAAAACAGTGAATGTAATAGTTGCCATGTTGAAGTCTGATGCATTGGGGCAAATAAAACGGTGACATACGCATTTCAGTCTCTGGACCATTGTCCTGCTACATGAGAGATCTAGTAGGACCATTGTCCTGCTACATGAGAGATCTAGTAGGACCATTGTCCTGATACAAGAGAGATCTAGTGGGAGTTTGAGAATACACCAAAAAAACTAACGATAGTGGGGAAGACATCCAAAACATGTGGTGGCAGCCATAGTTTAAATATTTATATTCCTTGGACTTCTTCCTTATATTTATGGACTTCAGTATATTCCTTGGATTTGCCTCTTCCTTTCATTTGTGGACTTCAGGCACATGCATGTCTAGTCAAATGTAACAATGATCAACTGATTGTATGTTTCATCTCCACTTTTCACAAAACCATACATTTTATTGACTATCTTCTTCTGCATTCATTCTCAAACTCCTGCAAATTAGCAGGATTTATTCCAGAGAACGGAATGTGCTGTGTCATAGTTTACAACTTAGCTGCAATATATGCTAATATTGTCCTGACACATCCGACTTCAGCATGGCCTTTGGGTCACTTGGAGCCTCTATGGGATCAGACAACCAACTCCACACCAAAAATCTCTTTAGTTTCATCTTATGACATGCATGCCAGGTAACAGTGTTGCTATTCTTTGCTTCCCTTTCGGACCCTGACAACATAAAATGGGCAGTATTGACTATCCCAAGGTATTATAAGAACTAATTTTCTTACAAGTTTCTGTGACCTGAATCAGTTTAATTACTCCTCTCTCTTGTTGGTTTCAGCTATATGTTCATCTGGTTAAAAAATAGTTATGATTTCTTCCACACATTGGTTTAATGGTTGATTGCTGACCAAGATGTCCATGGGCTAAAACTATGATGTCTTCCACATTGGTTTAATGGTTGATTGTTGACCAAGCTGTCCATGTGCTAAAACTATGAGTTCTTCCACATTGGTTCACTGGTTGATTTCTGAACCATTGGCTAAAGTCCTGTTTGACCCAATCCCATTGTGTGATATATACATGTATTTTTGAGCAGTTATTTTGTTCCCCATAAGGTGTTCAATTTATCTGGCCATGAAGGGAGAAATATTTATCTGATATGTCCAGCGCTGGACATTCAAAAAGGTGGTAGTCACCAGTTCTGTAGGGATGAGTGCACAGCTGCTGTAGTGTGTTGTGGTTGTATTCTGTTCAGGTAACTGTTAAGCTGTACATGTACTCATCTCATCAATGTTCCCTTTCTCACTGCAAGCTATAATAATTTTCTAAATAATACAAATATCCTTGATCGTTTCTGACCTCTGACTTCATTCCTTGTAAACTCTTCATGATTTCTGACCCGTGACTTCATTCCTTGTAAACTCTTCATGATTTCTGACCCGTGACTTCATTCCTTGTAAACTCTTCATGATTTCTGACCCGTGACTTCATTCCTTGTAAACTCTTCATGATTTCTGACCCGTGACTTCATTCCTTGTAAACTCTTCATGATTTCTGACCCGTGACTTCATTCCTTGTAAACTCTTCATGATTTCTGACCTGTGACTTCATTCCTTGTAAACTCTTCATGATTTCTGACCCGTGACTTCATTCCTTGTAAACTCTTCATGATTTCTGACCCGTGACTTCATTCCTTGTAAACTCTTCATGATTTCTGACCTGTGACTTCATTCCTTGTAAACTCTTCATGATTTCTGACCCGTGACTTCATTCCTTGTAAACTCTTCATGATTTCTGACCCGTGACTTCATTCCTTGTAAACTCTTCATGATTTCTGACCCGTGACTTCATTCCTTGTAAACTCTTCATGATTTCTGACCCGTGACTTCATTCCTTGTAAACTCTTCATGATTTCTGACCCGTGACTTCATTCCTTGTAAACTCTTCATGATTTCTGACCCGTGACTTCATTCCTTGTAAACTCTTCATCATTTCTGATCTGTGACTTCATGTAAACTCAATAAATAATAAACAGCCAATAATAATTGCTGATCATTAATACCAAGAACATATTAAAATTGATGAAACAATCAGCTGAACTTATTTTGATAATTAACAATCATTGCATCATTCTTTGCTCTTAAAACGTGCATGTAACAATTAACAGTTTGTAAACATATTTGATGTTTGGAATTTTAGCTAAATAAGTGTAAAATGTCCACCAACTTGTTGCCAAGAAGAAAAGAATTCTTGAGTTCTTACATTGGATTAAAGTACAATACAAATGTAAAATATGGAATGTCTTCTGAAATAACTTTTAGATATGTGAAACAATCTGAAATAAACTATGAAACAATTGGTTTTCTCAAACACAGATAGATGACAAAATGTAAACAATCTAGAAGACATTTTTGTTTTGACGGCAATATTTAGAAAAAGTCAAACACTATGAAGAATGAAAGACTATAATGATAACATGATGGCTACTGCCAAGTTTAAAAAAAAAAAAATTTGATAAAAATAACATATCAAATGGCATATCTTCTCAAACATTAAGAAGAAAACATTTTAGCAGCAGTAATGAAGAGATTCTCACATCTGATTCTTTACAACTTCTGAGTTCAGACTATTCATTATATGAAATCATCAATCTTCCACCTGAACCAAGTTTCTGGCCGTATCGAGGTCCAAGAAACAGATTTATAGCTTATTGCTCCCTAAATTGATACAGTTCTAACTGATATTGATGTCAAGATGCTAGATCAGATTTTAGCATACATGTATTCCTTTTCAAGCGGTCAGGATGTAGCTGTCATCGCAGAATTTTGAAACATCTGCAGAGCTAATCTTCCTGCTTCTGTGAATGTTCAGATGGTATTTGATATCTTGCAACCATCATCTTTATTCCCTAACTAATTGTCATCACCTGGCATATATTCTTTTCAAGGCAGTCATTTCGTTTTATATGGCTAAAATAATGTAATTTTCTGGAGAGCACTGTGTTGTTTAGCCAGTTTTCTTTGACTTTCAATTCTCTCAGAATATCCCTATTGGTGATCTTTTTTGGTCTATGGTATTCTGAGGATTCTTCTGTAAATATTTTTTTCAAATGCTGCAATTTTGTTTTCCACTTTCTTGGTACTTGTCCAAGATTTTCACCCATGTACTGCATCTGGAAGTATGCAGGCATATTGTTCCTACATTCAATCCAGCAGTCTACTTTTGATATCTGAAACATTTCACCTTCCACAGAGGTGCTGGTGAGACAGTCTAGTAGTTCCAACAGGTGCATACAACAGTGTAGTTCAAAACCAGAAAAGTTTGTTTTTCATGTGGCATTAGCAATTTTACAGAAAAATATAAATGGTGTGTAAAAATTCAACAATACAGGAACATCAATGTCCTACAACACACAGGATGTTGCATCAATTATTCATCAGTATTCTGTCAACAGATAGTCATATTTATAGGATGTAACATTTGTCTGAGAACATGACAGAAACAGGCTTAGTCTGGCATCTTCTAAATACAACATAATGGCTGTTAGAATTCAGTCATTTAAAAAACAAATTACTGTACCTGTATATAGTTCTATTGGCTTGTATTTTTACTTTCAATCCCCAGGAACTGTTTCATATCTGCAATAACTGCAATTTTTTATTTATTGGGGGGAAGGGGTATGTGTGTGAGTGTATTTTCCAGATATTTTCTTTATAACTAAGACTACAAGATCTAATAAGCATACAAAGTCTAATCTATGTAGATGTGAATGTATGTCTAATCTATGTAGATGTGAATGTATGTCTAATCTATGTAGATGTAAATGTATGTTTGTCTAATCTATGTAGATGTAAATGTATGTCTAATCTATGTAGATGTAAATGTATGTCTAATCTATGTAGATGTAAATGTATGTCTAATCTATGTAGATGTAAATGTATGTCTAATCTATGTAGATGTGAATGTATGTCTAATCTATGTAGATGTGAATGTATGTCTAATCTATGTAGATGTGAATGTATGTCTAATCTATGTAGATGTGAATGTATGTATGTCTAATCTATGTAGATGTGAATGTATGTATGTCTAATCTATGTTGATGTAAATGTATGTTTGTCTAATCTATGTAGATGTAAATGTATGTCTAATCTATGTAGATGTAAATGTATGTCTAATCTATGTAGATGTAAATGTATGTCTAATCTATGTAGATGTAAATGTATGTCTAATCTATGTAGATGTGAATGTATGTCTAATCTATGTAGATGTGAATGTATGTCTAATCTATGTAGATGTGAATGTATGTCTAATCTATGTAGATGTGAATGTATGTATGTCTAATCTATGTAGATGTGAATGTATGTCTAATCTATGTAGATGTGAATGTATGTCTAATCTATGTAGATGTGAATGTATGTCTAATCTATGTAGATGTGAATGTATGTCTAATCTATGTAGATGTAAATGTATGTCTAATCTATGTAGATGTGAATGTATGTCTAATCTATGTAGATGTATGTCTAATCTATGTAGATGTGAATGTATGTCTAATCTATGTAGATGTGAATGTATGTCTAATCTATGTAGATGTGAATGTATGTCTAATCTATGTAGATGTGAATGTATGTCTAATCTATGTAGATGTGAATGTATGTCTAATCTATGTAGATGTGAATGTATGTCTAATCTATGTAGATGTGAATGTATGTCTAATCTATGTAGATGTGAATGTATGTCTGATCTATGTAGATGTGAATGTATGTCTAATCTATGTAGATGTGAATGTATGTCTGATCTATGTAGATGTGAATGTATGTTTGTCTAATCTATGTAGATGTGAATGTATCTCTAATCTATGTAGATGTAAATGTATGTCTAATCTATGTAGATGTGAATGTATGTATGTCTAATCTATGTAGATGTGAATGTATGTCTAATCTATGTAGATGTGAATGTATGTCTAATCTATGTAGATGTGAATGTATGTCTAATCTATGTAGATGTAAATGTATGTATGTCTAATCTATGTAGATGTAAATGTATGTATGTCTAATCTATGTAGATGTGAATGTATGTCTAATCTATGTAGATGTAAATGTATGTCTAATCTATGTAGATGTAAATGTATGTCTAATCTATGTAGATGTAAATGTATGTATGTCTAATCTATGTAGATGTGAATGTATGTATGTCTAATCTATGTAGATGTAAATGTATGTATGTCTAATCTATGTAGATGTAAATGTATGTATGTCTAATCTATGTAGATGTAAATGTATGTCTAATCTATGTAGATGTAAATGTATGTATGTCTAATCTATGTAGATGTGAATGTATGTCTAATCTATGTAGATGTAAATGTATGTCTAATCTATGTAGATGTAAATGTATGTCTAATCTATGTAGATGTAAATGTATGTCTAATCTATGTAGATGTAAATGTATGTCTAATCTATGTAGATGTAAATGTATGTCTAATCTATGTAGATGTGAATGTATGTCTAATCTATGTAGATGTGAATGTATGTCTAATCTATGTAGATCTGAATGTATGTCTAATCTATGTAGATGTGAATGTATGTATGTCTAATCTATGTAGATGTGAATGTATGTCTAATCTATGTAGATGTGAATGTATGTCTAATCTATGTAGATGTGAATGTATGTCTAATCTATGTAGATGTGAATGTATGTCTAATCTATGTAGATGTAAATGTATGTCTAATCTATGTAGATGTGAATGTATGTCTAATCTATGTAGATGTAAATGTATGTCTAATCTATGTAGATGTGAATGTATGTCTAATCTATGTAGATGTGAATGTATGTCTAATCTATGTAGATGTGAATGTATGTCTAATCTATGTAGATGTGAATGTATGTCTAATCTATGTAGATGTGAATGTATGTCTAATCTATGTAGATGTGAATGTATGTCTAATCTATGTAGATGTGAATGTATGTCTAATCTATGTAGATGTGAATGTATGTCTAATCTATGTAGATGTGAATGTATGTCTAATCTATGTAGATGTGAATGTATGTCTAATCTATGTAGATGTGAATGTATGTCTAATCTATGTAGATGTGAATGTATGTTGTCTAATCTATGTAGATGTAAATGTATGTCTAATCTATGTAGATGTAAATGTATGTCTAATCTATGTAGATGTGAATGTATGTCTAATCTATGTAGATGTGAATGTATGTCTAATCTATGTAGATGTGAATGTATGTCTAATCTATGTAGATGTGAATGTATGTATGTCTAATCTATGTAGATGTGAATGTATGTCTAATCTATGTAGATGTAAATGTATGTCTAATCTATGTAGATGTAAATGTATGTCTAATCTATGTAGATGTGAATGTATGTCTAATCTATGTAGATGTGAATGTATGTCTAATCTATGTAGATGTGAATGTATGTCTAATCTATGTAGATGTAAATGTATGTATGTCTAATCTATGTAGATGTAAATGTATGTATGTCTAATCTATGTAGATGTGAATGTATGTCTAATCTATGTAGATGTAAATGTATGTCTAATCTATGTAGATGTAAATGTATGTCTAATCTATGTAGATGTAAATGTATGTATGTCTAATCTATGTAGATGTGAATGTATGTATGTCTAATCTATGTAGATGTAAATGTATGTATGTCTAATCTATGTAGATGTAAATGTATGTTTGTCTAATCTATGTAGATGTAAATGTATGTTTGTCTAATCTATGTAGATGTGAATGTATGTTTGTCTAATCTATGTAGATGTGAATGTATGTCTAATCTATGTAGATGTAAATGTATGTCTAATCTATGTAGATGTAAATGTATGTCTAATCTATGTAGATGTAAATGTATGTATGTCTAATCTATGTAGATGTGAATGTATGTATGTCTAATCTATGTAGATGTAAATGTATGTATGTCTAATCTATGTAGATGTAAATGTATGTATGTCTAATCTATGTAGATGTAAATGTATGTCTAATCTATGTAGATGTAAATGTATGTATGTCTAATGTATGTAGATGTAAATGTATGTATGTCTAATCTATGTAGATGTAAATGTATGTATGTCTAATCTATGTAGATGTAAATGTATGTATGTCTAATCTATGTAGATGTAAATGTATGTATGTCTAATCTATGTAGATGTAAATGTATGTATGTCTAATCTATGTAGATGTAAATATATGTATGTCTAATCTATGTAGATGTAAATGTATGTTTGTCTAATCTATGTAGATGTGAATGTATGTCTAATCTATGTAGATGTAAATGTATGTCTAATCTATGTAGATGTAAATGTATGTCTAATCTATGTAGATGTAAATGTATGTATGTCTAATCTATGTAGATGTAAATGTATGTATGTCTAATCTATGTAGATGTAAATGTATGTCTAATCTATGTAGATGTAAATGTATGTCTAATCTATGTAGATGTAAATGTATGTATGTATAATCTATGTAGATGTAAATGTATGTATGTCTAATCTATGTAGATGTGAATGTATGTCTAATCTATGTAGATGTAAATATATGTATGTCTAATCTATGTAGATGTGAATGTATGTCTGATCTATGTAGATGTGAATGTATGTTTGTCTAATCTATGTAGATGTGAATGTATGTCTGATCTATGTAGATGTAAATGTATGTCTAATCTATGTAGATGTAAATGTATGTCTAATCTATGTAGATGTAAATGTATGTATGTCTAATCTATGTAAATGTAAATGTATGTATGTCTAATCTATGTAGATGTGAATGTATGTCTAATCTATGTAGATGTAAATATATGTATGTCTAATCTATGTAGATGTGAATGTATGTCTGATCTATGTAGATGTAAATATATGTATGTCTAATCTATGTAGATGTAAATGTATGTTTGTCTAATCTATGTAGATGTGAATGTATGTCTAATCTATGTAGATGTAAATGTATGTCTAATCTATGTAGATGTAAATGTATGTCTAATCTATGTAGATGTAAATGTATGTATGTCTAATCTATGTAGATGTAAATGTATGTATGTCTAATCTATGTAGATGTAAATGTATGTCTAATCTATGTAGATGTAAATGTATGTCTAATCTATGTAGATGTAAATGTATGTATGTCTAATCTATGTAGATGTAAATGTATGTATGTCTAATCTATGTAGATGTGAATGTATGTCTAATCTATGTAGATGTAAATATATGTATGTCTAATCTATGTAGATGTGAATGTATGTCTGATCTATGTAGATGTGAATGTATGTTTGTCTAATCTATGTAGATGTGAATGTATGTTTGCCTAATCTATGTAGATGTAAATGTATGTTTGTCTAATCTATGTAGATGTAAATGTATGTTTGTCTAATCTATGTAGATGTAAATGTATGTTTGTCTAATCTATGTAGATGTGAATGTATGTATGTCTGATCTATATAAATATGAATGATCTACTCAATGACAAACTGGCATGAAATAAAACTAGTCCCCTTACAATGTAACTTCATAAACTTCACATGCAGTGGGTTTCACCAGTAGTCCAACCACTATCCAACAGGAAATTCCTAGTGGATGAATGAGATCTTACTCTTGTGTGCACTCCACAGCACACCTACGCTTTTATTTCCACTATGCAGTGGGTCTTCTCACAGCTTCAGCACAACTAAAGTTTTGTGGATATGAAATAAATATCTGGAGACACATAGCACACAAGAATACAAGAGCTCGATTGCTTATAATTCCTGAGAACCAATAGAAAGCAAAGATAAAATATTTGGTTTAAGACACTGCATAGAGTCTCTAAAAAACCCCAGCAAAAATGCACTCTGTGAGTGGATGAGAATGTCCAAAACATCCCACAAGAACTGGTTTATGAAACTCATTCTTATAAATATAAAGTCACAATATCTGTATTAGAAGAGCATAATAATTTGATGAACAATTTGCCAAAACAAAGGCAATGACTCATTAGTATAGAAAGATAGTTTTCCTGAATCTACTCGCATGAAAAACAGTTGCTACTTGTAGAGATATTAAGACTAAAAGCAAGGGCAGTAGTCATTGTTTTCTCGAAATGTCAAGTAAGATCAAAAGTTGAACAGCCTCAACAACCTGATACTGATGACAGAGAAACTAGATTTATATATGATATATAGTGATACCCTCATGTATCCACAAGTAACATAAACAGTAGAAGAATAGGTTTACCAATAATTTGTCATTGTCCCTTGTAAGGGATTTTAGCAAATCTTGCTTTAAAAAAATACGGATACATAAAACCTTTTTTAATTTATGACACTGATAAAATATTCTATGTACAATTTGAATGCCATTTTCTAATTTTTACTTTCTTTCTCACATAATTTTATATATAGGGTCCAATAGTTCATGGCTTATTGAGATGAATATATTGTTGCTATGATAAAAGTGTATGAACATAAACAATTAAGAGTGAGTAGAATTATTCCAATGTAACAACTATGATATTACTGTTATCATTGATAACCGATTCTGTCTTGATGTTAAGGAATCAAGAGTACGTTGCAGTCCTCATTCATATCGGCAGCTTCAGTAGAGTCCATTGAAGATCGATGTTGCCAAATGCCAACACAATCGCTATATTTATAAAAAAAAGAAAGGGAATTTGTGGAGAAGAATCTTTATACAAGCATGTCATGCAAATATGAAATAACCAGGTGCACATAGCAATCCAGACAATTACAGAATCAATATAAGGTGTAGAGGGGAATATGGTTTTAGCAATTCAGACAATTAGTTCCTTACAGCATCAATAAGATACAGTGGGAAATATGGTGTTAACCCCGTATTTAGGTATTAGACATGCTGCTTATCTCCCTCGCACACCGGACATGTTCATAGGTGCTCAGATCTCTGCTTCAGTAAATCTCTCAGGGTATAACGACTGATGGTTCCGGTTCTATGTTGGTTCAATGTTCTTTTTTAAATCTGTCAGGTGTTCTCTATGGACCACGACCATCTCTACGGCCATCTTCACTCAGAATTCATGCATTCTTGATATTGAGTCACATGTTCATTCATCTCAAAATCCTCAGATCTTGCGGACTCACAAAGAGTAATGATTATGCCCACTTGGTCCATAGGCTGAATATCTGTTATGGTGGTAAGACTATCTAATTGGTCAGCACCTTAATTTCCTCCATGCCCGCAGACAAAGATAAGGGTTAGTTTCCATAGTGATGTCCACATGTTAGCTCTTTCTAATGACTCCACCCATCCCCTTATAACCCTGTATTTGTTTTAGAGCAATGGCATACTGATGATGTTGTCAGTATCGAATAAATCACTTTTACTTTCCCAGAAGATCCAGTATACCAATTTCCTTATGCCAGGTCAACCTAGAAATCATTCATTGTTTTCTACTTCTTCAAACTCCTGCTGGATCTCTCTTGTTGCAGGACCTATTAGATTTCAAGCAGGGTGTAATCCAGGAAATGGAAATGTGTTGTCACCGTTTTATCTGCGCCAATGACCTGACACATCCGTCTTCGGCGAATCATAGCTATCAAAGTGGTTATTCTAAACTTTTAAAAAAAACAATATACACCCTAAAACTATCTTCCCAACAACTAACTACTTTAACCGTTAAACAACAATAAAACCAACCAGTACTATTGAATGCTCACTATAATTCCATACACAATCGTCTAAAAGGTTTGAATTTTAACTGGAAGATCAAACCTAGACCACCCAACTAAGAAGCCAGGGCACTAACTACTGAGCTGCTGCTGGTACCAAATAATGAAGTAATTATTAATAAATTTGACAGCCATATGGTGACGGGACATGAAAGGGCAACAATGAGTTGCAACAATGCGGCGGCTTGCCATGCATGTTGTAAGAGGCAACAAAGTTTTGGGATTGGTTTTGGCTGTCCCTTCCAATAGAAGGTCAGGCAGAAATATGCAAACATTATTATGTGACATGTACTTTAGAGAACTTTGTCCTCACTGTCACTCTCTAAGTTCTGTGCAAGCTGTCCTACTTCCGACAGTGTCAAATTTAGGAGGTCCTCAACATTCTGTCCCATTTTTTGGACAAGTTGGAATGAATATTTGCCATTTTCCACCTCTTGTGTTCAAAGTTGGAATGAATATTTGCCATTTTTCACCTCCTGTATTCAAAGTTGGAATGAATATTTGCCATTTTCCACCTCCTGTGTTCAAAGTTGGAATGAATATTTGCCATTTTCCACCTCCTGTATTCAAAGTTGGAATGAATATTTGCCATTTTCCACCTCCTGTGTTCAAAGTTGAAATGAATATTTGCCATTTTCCACCTCCTGTGTTCAAAGTTGGAATGAATATTTGTCTGTACAATCTTCTATAATGAAATGTTACGGAAAAAAATACTCCTTTCATATGTTGACAGGGCACAAAAGGGAAACAGAGAATAGCGACTCTGTCGCCTACCATGTCTGTAATAAGAGACAACTAAGAAGGTTTTGGCTAGAGTTTGCTGTCCCATCGGAGACTTGAAAGTCATGCTGAAGTTGGGTAGAGTTTGCTGTCCCATCTGTGACTTGAAAGTCATGCTGAAGTTGGGTAGAGTTGGCTGTCCCATCAGTGACCTGAAAGTCATGCTGAAGTTGGGTAGAGTTTGCTGTCCCATCTGAGACTTGAAAGTCATGCTGAAGTTGGGTAGAGTTGGCTGTCCCATCAGTGACCTGAAAGTCATGCTGAAGTTGAAGGTGTCCAGCAGAAAGGTACAGATATCACAGCCAAGCTGTAAACCATGATACAATGCATCCCATTCTCTGGAGTAAATCGAGTTATCTGAGTCATTTTTATGATGAACACAGAAGAACAATAAGTAGAAGATAGTCAGTGTTATTACCCTAAATCTATCATATTTACCCTAAACCTATCATATCTACCCTAAATCTATCATATCTACCCTAAATCTATCATATCTACCCTAAATCTATCATATCTACCCTAAATCTATCATGTGTACCCTAAATCTATCATATCTACCCTAAATCTATCATGTGTACCCTAAATTTAATGTGAATGATTTTAGCACAGAATTTCATCAAGTTTGCATAGTTAACCAGAAATATCACAGATGGATCAAAATTCCAAAGAAACAAATATATATATATATATATATACACAACTATCACACTCAACATTCAAGAGCAACAGTGCAGTGAGTTGTTGGGGTTTGATCACACACTCAACATTCAAGAGAAACAGGGCAGTGAGTGTTTGGTTTTGATCACACATCCCGGGTCTACGTATTATATAAAATGTGATACGAAATAAGGGCAAGGTTTCCCACAAATTATTATCTAATTTGTCTATAATTACTGATCTATAGTTCAGGTATTATACATTTTGAGATACTCTACATACATGAGATATTTATTTTAAGAGGGTTGTACAGGTGGGTCGCTTAGTTATTGAATGGCGAGCAGATGGGAGGGGATTGCTGAATCTGGCAGCCGTCGCTGCGGCCTTAACAGAATTGTACATCTCTAACAAACTTGCATTTACCGTAGCGATTTTGTATCTTGGGTTAAAAGGCTGTAAATGCCATCATAAATAACTAAAATATGTGATCGGGGCAGATTTTGGAAAATCTTTGAATATAGGTAGGCCCATTATATGTGATCGTACCAGTGTTTGTTATATGAGAAGATAATATATAAAGCAAGCACATAAAAGATATTAAACACTGTCATGCAGCACAAGCTGACAAAGATATCAAAGCCAAATTATAATCATAGCTGCAGTCATTCATGTCAGATAATAAATCAACCCATGGAACACTCAATCTTGCAATCTGAAAAATTGGGTCAGTTATGAGACGAGAAAAATAGGGTCAGTTAGATGAGAAAAATATCAGTTATGGGATGAGAAAAATAGGGTCAGTTAGATGAGAAAAATTTATGGGATGAGAAAAATGTCAGTTATGAGATGAGAAAAACAGTGTCAGTTATGAAATGAGAAAAATAGGGTCAGTTAGATGAGAAAAATATCAGTTATGGGATGAGAAAAATAGGGTCATCAATGAGATGAGAAAAATGTCATGAATTTGCGGTCATATAATTTTTAAAATATGACTAATTATCTTCCCATAATTACATGATTGATGACATTGAATTATGTGTGCATCGCAAAAAATACCCTGTCTACAATTTTCAGCAGTGTGATAAACATAAAGAAAAGTGATGACACTTCTAACCATAGGGAAATGTTAAATGAATGGAATCTGCTTGTCCTACTGCCTTTGTAGCAATATTTGTTCTGTACTTATTGAAAAATTGAACAAAAGATATGTGATTACCTTTTCCTTCACTCTTCCGTGTACTTCTAGACAAAGATTTGCTAGTTTTTATTATAAACATTACTGTGTTTATTGTCAAATGTATAATAACAAATATAGATCATCTGAAATGCTGGCTGTTGCCAATAGTGTATAAAAAAAGTTGATAGAAATTTAATAAATTCAATTTGTATGACAAAAATGTGGCACTTGAATCAAACATGGAGACATTTGGATATGTTAAGATCAACAACAAAATAACAATACTAGTCAGTTTGGCAAGGAAATTAGTAACAATAGTCATAATACCATAACAAAAAACAGTAAATGATATAAGTAAATTACTTACAATTCTAAAGAAACAAATTATATATATATATACTCACAGCTATCACACTCAACATTCAAGAGCAACAGTGCAGTGAGTGTTTGAGTTCGATCACACACTCAACATTCAAGAGCAACAGTGCAGTGAGTGTTTGAGTTCGATCACACACTCAACATTCAAGAGCAACAGTGCAGTGAGTGTTTGAGTTCGATCACACACTCAACATTCAAGAGCAACAGTGCAGTGAGTGTTTGAGTTCGATCACATATGCTCTCAATTACATGACAGCGAATTTATCTTCTCAATTACATGACAGTGAATTCATGTTCTCAATTACATGACTGTGAATTTATCTTTTTAACTACACATGACAGTGAATTTATCTTCTCAATTACATGACTGTGAATTTATCTTCTCAACTACATGAGTGTGAATGTATCTTCTCAACTACATGACTGTGAATACATTTCAACCATATGACTGAATAAATCTTCTCAACTCAAGAAGAATGAGATTATCCTAAAGATTTAATGTCTGAAGGCCCCAAAACAAGCAAAATCTACTCCAGAGAGCACAACTAAACAACATTCAATCTGCATTAATCCAGAAACCATCCTACCATAAAAGAGATACAGGTTGAATCTCTCTATAACGCATTCTTGTATAATAAATTGCCTATATAACAACAGATTACAAAATCCCTAATAATATTTAATCTATATTTTGTGTGTACAGTATATAGAAAAATCTCTGTTATCACATAAATATTTCGCTGGTCCGGACCAAGATTTTATAATGAGAATACACTGTAATATAATTACCGCAAAGCCAGACAAGATCCAAATCAGGTATAGACCAATGGGTAACACAAAGTAATTATAGTGAATAAATAAATATGTGTGTTACAAATATCTAGCTCTACTCATAAACATATGATAAAAACAATGATAATAAAATGAATAAGGATGAAAACTGTTGATGTTTCCATACAAATACTTAATAATTAAAGAACGAATAATGCAGAAACAATTATAAATTAACATTTTTTTTTTAAATACAGTCTGGGTAGCAGCCTGGTGGCAGACACTGCACACAATTTGTGGAATACAATCAAGAATGTACACCGTAATGAAATTCTGCATTATGAAGAGATATAGAAGACTTGAATTTATGACAAAGAAACTTATAGACATTTTAGGCATTGCAGATACTAGAAAGAAAGGTGGTAACATACCAAAAAATGATATAAAATTATGTACTAATATGGAGCGGGGTAGACAGCACCTTGAAGGCAAAATATGGCGCTGGTTTCTTAGTCAATCCAAATATATCCAAATATATCACAGATATAGAATAATTTTAAGAAAGTATAATACGGATACAACTGATAGAGGAGGAAAGAACAACCACACTTATCCAAATATATGCATCTTGCAATGACTACAACAAAATAAAAGAAACTTCTGATTTTTTTTTAAAGTCTATCACATGTCCTAAACAAGAATAACAACAAAGATGAGTTATACAAATATGAGTTATACAAATATGAGTTATGAGTGATTTCAAAGGGATATGAGGGAAGAAAAGAGCACAGCATGAACACTGTTTAGGAAGTTTCAGGGACATAACAACAGCTGCTCAACTTTGCCATCTGCTCGGTGACACTTGAGATCATTTCAGCACACAGTGATGTGTTCACACAGCACTTTAAAACTGCTACATAATGAGTAGTTATATATACATACCCATATACCCCAAAAATATACACATACAAAAACAGACACACATAAGCACACAAACTATACACACATATACATGTATACAAATACACAGCCTATATATATATATATATCAGTATACATGTATGCAACATGTACATTGGAACAGACCATGAATACAATAAATGTGTGTCTATGGTTAGTGTAATAATGGCCTAAAGCGAATCAAATACTGGGTCAATTATCCCCTTTATTGCAACACAAAATGCTACCAATGTCAACAACAACAAACATCCTATCCAAAGTATCTTCATTCCAACCCTGTGCTACCAATGTCAAACATGGTCCTTAACAACAAAACATAAGAGACAACTAGTTACAACAGAGATGAGATGTCTGAGAAAAGCTACAGGAAGCCTTGTTACAAGCCTTGTTAGATAAAGTAGTGAAAGAAAGTGAAAACAAAGGCCTCAGTTTAAACAAGAAGGCACAGAATTAGAAACAATGTCATAAGAGAAAGAGTTGGTGTCATATCAATTCTACAATACATACAAAACCAACAGATACAATGGTTTGGTCATCTGGAAAAAAATGCAGTGTGATCATTAGTTTATAAAGCTTATACAAAGAGAGGAGAAGCAGAAAGAAGAGCCAGGGGTAGACCTAGAGTACACTGGATTAACAACATCAAAGAGACATTACACGAACACCAAATAACATTATCTGAAGCTGCCAGAAAAGTGAGAATAAGAACATTGTATCTCCCTCGACACCCGTAAAGGGTAAAAGAGGAAGGAAAGAAGAAGAAGAAGAATAATGGCCTGACTTCTGATGAAAGAACATGACCTATTGCACACAATATGTTCCAGAATGTAAAACCATAGTCAAACTACATACTATCAAGGGATGTACAAGACTTAAGACAAGAAACCTGGGTATTAGGTCGGTTTGTCTCAGTATTAGGTCGGTTTGTCTCAGTATTAGGTCGGTTTGTCTCAATATTATTTATTGTTTTATTATTATTAAATGTTTGTTCAGAAAAAAGGTGATAGATCAAAATGTCAATAATTTTTATCCTTATTCATTCATTTTATTATCATTGTTTTTATCATATTGTTATTAGTATTGGTAGGTATTTGTAACAGATTATGTGACAGAAGTCAGATGAGTCAGGTTACTGGCACAAATAAGATAGCGACACAACACATTTTCATTCTCTGCAGTACATCTTGATGAAATTATAAGTAGAACCATTGTCCAACTACAAGAGTGATGTGGTTGGAGTTTGAAAGTGAATGCACAAAAAAATTTAAGAAAATTAAACATGTTGTAAGAAATACAATAATAATGAAAATGTGATAAATGCCAAGGAACATGAGTAATAAATGTACAAGAATTGACAACATATGTACAAGAATTTACTACAATATATGTATAAGAATTGACAACAACATACGTACAAAGTGGACAACATACAAGAATTGACAACAACATACATACAAAAATTGATAACATATGCACAAGAATTGATAACATATGCACAAGAATTGACAACAACATACGTACAAGAATTGACAACATAAGTACAAGAATTGACAATATAAGTACAAGAATTGACAACAACATATGCACAAGAATTGACAACAACATACGTACAAGAATTTACAACAATATATGTACACAAATTGACAACAACATACATAAACAAATTGACAACAATATATGTACAAGAATTGACAACAACATAAGTACAAGAATTGACAACAACATACATACCAGAATTGACAACAACATACATACAAAAATTGACAACATGTGTACAAGAATTGACAACAACATACATACAAGAATTGACAACAATATATGTACAAGAATTGACAACAACATACATACAAGAATTGACAACAATATATGTACAAGAATTGACAACATATGTACAAGAATTGACAACATACATACAAGAATTGACAACAACATACATACAAGAATTGACAACAACATACGTACAAGAATTGACAACAATATACGTACAAGAATTGACAACATACGTACAAGAATTGACAACATACGTACAAGAATTGACAACAACATATGTACAAGAATTGACAACAACATATGTACAAGAATTGACAACATATGTACAAGAATTGACAACAACATATGTACAAGAATTGACAACAACATATGTACAAGAATTGACAACAACATATGTACAAGAATTGACAACATATGTACAAGAATTGACAACAACATATGTACAAGAATTGATAACATACGTACAAGAATTGACAACATATGTACCAGAATTGACAACAACATACATACAAGAATTGACAACAACATACGTACAAGAATTGACAACAACATACGTACAAGAATTGACAACAACATACGTACAAGAATTGACAACAACATACGTACAAGAATTGACAACATACATACGTACAAGAATTGACAACAACTTAAGTACATCAAACACTTAAGTAAAAGTAAGCTACCTGGAAGATCATAGTGAGCTACTAAAAGATCAAGTGAAACACCACACACTAACTGCCATGCATGCAATCAATGTGGCTGAAGAAGGCTAACCAGATAGACATGCCCAATTGATATCAGACAACTGACACAGACATATATATTCACACATGAACATGTCATAAAATGGAGTACACTGTTGGTGTGATTGTGGCGGGGGGGGGGGGGGATTCTTGTTATGTGTACATCCCAGTGAACAGTGAAGCATTTGTAATATTATATGAGAGTTTCCCCAGAGCTTTCTTCCATACACACAGACATCTCCAACTCTCAGCAGTTTGCAATAATTTGAGAGGAGACATTCAACTCACAGAGCTACTTTTTTAGAATAAAATATTTGAGACCTTCTACTCACAGAGCTACTTTTTGAGAATAAAATATTTGAGACCTTCTACTCACAGAGCTACTTTTTGAGAATAAAATATTTGAGACCTTCTACTCACAAAGCTACTATTTGAGAATAAAATATTTGAGACCTTCTACTCACAGAGCTACTTTTTGAGAATAAAATATTTGAGACCTTCTACTCACAGAGCTACTTTTTGAGAATAAAATATTTGAGACCTTCTACTCACAGAGCTACTTTTTGAGAATAAAATATTTGAGACCTTCTACTCACAAAGCTACTATTTGAGAACAAAAGATTTGAGAAGAGACCTTCAACTCACAGAGCTACTTTTTGAGAATAAAATATTTGAGACCTTCTACTCACAGAGCTACTATTTGAGAATAAAAGATTATTTGGTAAGGTGTGTTCTTTAAACAATTGATGTCAGCCAAACCTGGTTATATCAGGGTGTATGTACGCTAAAATATAATTCTTCATTAGTATTTACTATCACACTATGTTTTGTGCGAGTATACCGGTAGCTATTTTATTTAGTTTGACCACATTCATTATTTAAATCCAACCTGGCAATTGCTGTCAACATACCTGTCCCTCATATTGAAGATTTCAAGGTGTAAACTTTTGTGTACTTATAACAATATTTTGTATGAGAAATATGTGCATCATAATTACAGATCTAACTGGAGTTTTCAAAATAACTGATGCCACTATTTTGGGAATAACAACCATAATTGAAGCACTAGGGTAGGTGGGGGCAAAGATCCACACTTATTTACATTTTAGTGTATTCTGAGACTACGATCTAACTACGGTACACCAAACTGTCATCAGTGTATAACTTATCTATCCATTTTACATTAGTACGGTACAACAAACTGTCATCAGTGTATAACTTATCTATTCATTTTACATTAGTGCAGGTATTGAAAACATAAGTCTCACATGTAGGCATTAGAATAAGAGTTTATGAACTTAGGTGAATGGGGATCTTTGTTCCATTTTATGGGGCAAATATCGACAAGCAAAAAGGTGATACAAATAATTATAAAATTGAGGTAGATCGCTATCTCAACAAATCTAACAAACCAGCAGTGTGTGTGTGTGTATATGTGTGCTAAGAATAGATATGTATAGTTTAGCAACTGCAACCTGCACACAAAAAAACCCACCAGAATAACAAAAATAGTTTGTAAGTTCTGTTTTAAAGCTAATTACCGTATGTCTGTACAAGAACAAAAATGTAAACATAGACACTAAAGTTGCATTATACAATTATTATTCCATCACTATGCTACAGTGCCAAACCTGGACAATGACAGCACAAGACAAAAGAAAAATAGTGACAACAGAAATGACATGTATACGAAGAATACTCGGAGTGTCATTAAGAGATAGAATTAGAAACGATAACATCAGACAGATAACTAAAACAATACCAGTATTGGAACACATCAAAAGACAATAGATCAAGTGGTTTTCACTCTTCCAGACTACCGACAGATAGCATGCCACAGATGGCCATGACACATAAACATAACCATATATAAAGCCAGAGGCAGACCATGTAATAGATGGATCACAGAAATCAAAGATGCCACAGGAACAAGCTTACAAACAACAGTGCAATCAATTTATATTTGTAGACAATAGAATGTCATACTTTAGCCTAACCATTTTATATATGAACAAGGAAGACTGACTAAACAATTCTGTGTAGTACAAATGACTAGTATGTCTATCTGGCAATAGTGACTGGTGGCATAATGAATAAACGGTTATGTGTACTACAAATGACTAGTACGTCTATCTGGCAATAGTGACTGTGGGCATAATGACTAAACGGTTATGTGTAGTACAAATTACTAGTATGTCTATCTGGCAATAGTGACTGGTGGCACAATGACTAAATGGTTATGTGTGGTACAAATGACTAGTATGTCTATCAGGCAATAGTGACTGGTGGCATAATGACTAAACGGTTATGTGTGGTAAAAATGACTAGTATGTCTATCTGATAACATTGACTCTGGGGGACATAATGACTAAACAATTATGTGTAGTACAAATGACTAGTATGTCTATGAGGCAATAGTGACTGGTGGCATAATGACTAAACGGTTATGTGTGGTAAAAATGACTAGTATGTCTATCTGATAACATTGACTCTGGTGGGCATAATGATTAACAGTTTTGTGTAGTAGCCCTGCAAATGAATGATTAGTAAGTATATATGACAATAGCAACTCTGGCAATGATGAACATTAATCATGAAATGTAATCTTTAATCAACATTTAACTCCATGAGAAGCACAGGGTGGGTTACCAAACCCATGTCCAACCCTCCTTAGTCGCCTATTGTTACATGTATGGAAGGCAATAGTTACTATTGTGTTTCCCTTGTGGGCCCCATCAACAATTATATACATATAATACTGACTCTTCTAACATTGTTCATATTTAAGAAACATGAGTTATAGAAGGAACAACATTGGTTTCCCACAGCAGTTCTGTGAGAAATTATTTAGTGACTTTTAGTGATATTTTATACAGCAACTGATCAATATTATATGCTGATTCTTTAAAATAGAGTCTGCATGCTTTGGCATTTATATTGGCTGATCTAAGTTTTCATTGTTCACTTTGTATACAGTTTGTGTTTCATGCCAATAAAAAGCATGGATCAAAGATCAGAATATGACCAGTTGCACGGTCCTAATAATCTGAAGTAGGCTGTGGCTGACACTTACAAATCTCCTGTACTATAAAATACATTCATATTTTCTTACTACTACTGAGCCCATGAATTAGCATAAAACATGCTTGTAGATATGTATTTGTCACTGACAGTCAATACCAACTTGTATAAACATAAAAATATAATGGAGGAAATATGTAACGAAACAAAGAAAACTAATAACAAAATCTAAAGCTATCTGTATCTGTTTCTGCTTTGCTCTGTCAAAAGCTGGGCAGAGGTTCTCCAGATATGGACTGTCCTGTCACTGCAACATGGCAAGGTGTTAGGAGAAGAGAAGTTACAAGGGTATTAGTATTCTATAGGGTACATAGACATTCTTAGTAGAGTATCATAAATGTATAATTAGCAAAAAGTCTGAGAAGATCAGATAATCTGGTGTAAGTAACATCAATATAAAAGTAAATATTGTAAATATGTGTGACAAAAACGGACTACTACTACTAATAAATACACAATAATAGAAACAATTCTAATAAAAACAATAAGGATAAACATGATTGCCATTTCCATCTCAGATCTTCATTGGAACAAATTTAATTATAATTTTAAAATAATATTTTCCCCATATTATTCTGTCTTTTTATTTGTATATGTTTTCTCCAAGAAAGATTTTAGATGGAAATGTCAATTGTTTTTTTACTTATTGTTTCTATTATTTTGTATTGATTAGTAATAGTAGGTTTTTCTACTGTACATATTTACAACATGTTCTTTAACAAATGTAATAGATTGAAAATTAAATGTATAAACTTGTCACACGTTATCATGTTTTCAATTTTGTTAGTTGTTGCAGTTGTTTTTTCATTCAATATTTGGTGATCATGAATCAGGACATCATTTTATTGCATTTATTTTGTACACTTTAACCACAAAATGGAGGTATTGACCTGCAAAAGGTTATCGTAATAACTGATTCTGCAGATGTTATTACAACAGATTATGCTGTGTGCATGTTTGTCTTCTCAATGAGATTAAAATGCATTGACTATGCTCAATATTATGTTAGACACAAATTCTCATGCATAAATATACCAGGTTTTATAATTTTAGTACTGACAAGAGGACCTGACTTCAAAACAAAAGTAGATAGGCTCCTATATTGAAAAAGAACAATCTTGATATTTCTATCAATCTTTTCTTCAATTTTGAAATGAAATCCTCTTGCATGTTGTCAGTATTGAGCAAATGGGGGGGAAAAAAGCACATCTAACAAACTACTTCATTCAAATGTCAGGCAACAAAATTATGGCAAATTATAACATTTATGTATCTATAACATATTACTCAATGTTGAAATTCAATCTGGCCAATCAATCTATTATTTGTCTAACCAATGATCAAGACAAAACACAGGAGAAGGTGTTAACACCCCCCCCCCCCCCAATCAGAACATGAATTATTTTTGCAATGAAATAATTATTTGTTACACAGAATTGTTTTTAAACAGTTCCATTTAACCGGTAAATTCTTTATTAATATTAGCTATTCAAATTCATCGAATTATTCTCATATTCATTATGTAATATTCATTCGCAAACATTGATGATTTTTTTAGACTCAAAATAGAAAGAGCATGCAGAAATTTAGAAAGAGCACACTCGCTAAGTCTAGTACAATGAACAATTATCATCATATAATACAGCAAAACCATGTATAAGCCAAATGGGATAACAATTTAGTGTCAAAATGGGGATAACAATTTAGGGTCAAAATGGGGATAACAATTTAGGGTCAAAATGGGGATAACAATTTAGTGTGAAAATGGGGATAACAATTTAGTGTGAAAATGGGGATGACAATTTAGTGTCAAAATGGGGATGACAATTTAGTGTCAAAATGGGGATGACAATTTAGTGTCAAAATGGGGATAACAATTTAGTGTGAAAATGGGGATAACAATTTAGTGTCAAAATGGGGATGACAATTTAGGGTCAAAATGGGGATAACAATTTAGTGTGAAAATGGGGATAACAATTTAGTGCCAAAATCTAAAATAATATATTCATATAAACTGATCCAATACAATCAAAGATAGGGATTTTAAATAATACCCGGTTTTCAATAACAATGAAACTGGAAAACATAAATTCATGTTGATAGATCATAGGCATATGTTAGTTATATACTGTTTGTGGTAAAGTTCTAAGAGCAGTGACTTGTCAATCTTATAATGTAGATTTCAAAGAATCTTAGAATTTAAGAGAATGAAAGGATTATTTCTATGAGGTATTGCTCATCTGAACAATAGCCTACTGCATTATATCAGGGCATGTGTGTGTGTGTGTGTGTATTAAAAAAAAGATCACTTAAAAATTTGTTTATACATTTCTGTGGTTGTCAGTACATGCATCTCTGTACATGATTCTTGTATTTTTGCCTCTATGTACTATCTATCTATTCGCTAAACCATTTGTTGCCTTTCAGCGTCAGGGGTAGAAGAGTTTTCTGGAGATGGCCCTCGTGTGTGCTGAGTATATTGTGGAGTTTGTCGCCTCTTTTATTTCGGTTGTCCATCGTTTTCGTGGTCGGCCTAAAGGTATGCTTTCACTGTATCTGTGTAACATAGCTTACTGTGATATGCTGTCTGATGGTAGTCTGCTGATGTGTGCAAACCATTTTATCTGTTGTCTCTTAATATATTCCAAGATTGGAGTGGTACTGGTTCTTTGTCTATTGTCTTCATTTCTCACTCTGTCTCTTAGCGATATTCCTAGGATTCTGCACAAGAATGCCATTTCAGCTGTCACAAGTTTGTGTTTATCTTGTGCTGTCATTGTCCATGTTTAGCATTGGTAACACAGCGTTAGTATAATAACTGTTTTGCATCTCTGTACATGATTATTGTATTTTTGCATCTCTGTACATGATTATTGTATTTTTACATTTCTGTAACTTCTTGTCTTTTTCTTAAAGATCTTCTTCTTCTGCATTCATTCTCAATCTCCCGCACATTAACAAGCATAGTCAGGAGAACGGAATGCGTTGTGTCATGGTTTGTAAACCATATCGTTGCTGTGATATGGCCTGACACATCAGACTTCAGCATTGCTCTGGGTTACTTTGACCCTATATGGGATGGGACAACTCTACCCCATAACCTCTTTAGTCACCTCTTATGGCATACATAGAAGGCAAACAGTGTTGCTATTGTTTGTTCCCCTCTAGTGGCCCCAGAAACACACTGGCATCTTAAACATGATGATGATAGAACCCTCAGGGAGTACGAATTTGTATCTTTTGTTCCCAATGCTAGGTGAGAGTTTTAGGTACATTACGGGAAGCTGTGGCCACATTTGTAATGTAACAAACATGTACATTATTTAATGAAATGAAATATTGATGAAGCTGTATTTCACAGTAGCTAAGACTATTGGCAAAACTAGCGATCTCTGCCTGCTACACAATGAAAGCCTCCCCTGCCCCCCTTGGATGACCTTGGGGAATGGAGGTGGGGGCACCTCTCAGTGCAGAAAGTGCAGAGTGCAGATCAAAGCAGATCTATCGACTTTTTAATCTGAGTTCACCGAGGTCACAAAAGCTGAATGAAACTACACATAATATTAAAAGCTGAAATCTGGTCATAGCTTCCTGTAATGAACTGAGTTTTACATTGAGCTGTAGATTTGTACTATTTCCTAGAATTTATCTTGATGGAAGTTTCAAGTTTATTTTCCAGGTTCAAGATGACTAATCGATTCAATGTGGTTGTACCATGAAATGTCATGAGCTGGGAAGTCTTCTATTCTACAGGAGACTTTGACTTGCACAATCCCGAGATAAGCTAGGGTTGGCTTTCTTCCAGTAGTCCAGACAATGGTCTTCAGCAGGCTTCACCACATAATAGATAGTTGGTACTTATTTAGTTTGCCTGTTGATAGGAAATACTATGAAGCAAAGTCATGATTAGTATGAGCCTTGGCCCTGTTATGTCAAGAGAAAACATTGTTCATCTACTTCCTCCACTTTTAGAAATAATGATGACACAGGAACAAAGCTGATTAAGATATCTGATTGAAAGACTGTGAAATTTCTTATAATGAAATATGTAACAAAAATAATAGATTATTTTCTGAACTTACTTGGAGGCAGTAAATATCGCAGATGAGTTTGTAGCAATTGCATTAATGGGAGTGGAGTGGGCTCGAATCTCTCCTAGACTAGCACATGTGTCTGGTTGCCACAGCTTGAGAAAACCACCTCGACAGCCACTTAACAAGATGTTGGTGCCTGGAATAAAGTCCAGTGCACATACCCAATCCTTGTGGGCTGCATTGATGGACTGTGTGGCAAACAAATAATAAACATTGCTAAATAATAGCTATACCTGCCATCAAATATTAGTTTTTACCTTTTAATTTGAATCACACATTTTAGACAGACCTTACTGCAGAAAGCAAATGTCAATGTGACGTCATTTTTTTCCAGAGCACACAGTGTATCGACTTTAGATCATTACCAAATAAAGAAAACAGAAACATCGTGGGACGGCTAAAACATCTTGAAAGTTATCTAGTTGAATTCACATGTTGATCATGGCTGGTGACAGCCATTTTATGCCATTCTGGATTAAAGAAATGGCTACTGGTCAACAGAATTGATTACTCTCTTTCTCTTTCTTATTTTTTACTCTTCGCCTGTTGTTGTGTCACATTTAATATTTCCTATTACATTTCTGTTTGTATACATTTGTATGCCTAACCGCATGATAAAGAATTATTCTTAATGTCAACAAGTGCCCATGTGTTGCTTAGATGTGAACAAGGAGCAATGAATAGCAACGCAGTTTACCTCCCATGTGTGGGAGTGTCACTTTGGTTTATTACTATGAAGCAGGTTTGATTTCCTCTCATTCTACCTTCTATTCTTCCTTTTCTAGATGAACAAAGAAATGCCTCTGACTAACACCAACAGTGTCAATATTGATTACATCAATACATCAGAACAATGAAATGTAGATGAATTCTTACATATGTTCTATCCTACCATCTATCTGTTTTAGGTACACTTACATATGTTCTATCCTACCATATATCTGTTTTAGATACACTTACATATGTTCTATCCTACCATATATCTGTTTTAGATACACTTACATATGTTCTATTCTACCATCTATCTGTTTTAGGTACACTTACATATGTTCTATCCTACCATCTTTCTGTTTAGGTACACTTAAATATGTTCTATCCTACCATCTATCTGTTTTAGATACACTTACATATGTTCTATCCTACCATCTATCTGTTTTAGGTACAATCACACTCTAAAGTGTAGAGCTCTGGAATAAACGATCCAGATGAAGGAGCATCTAGTTATGCAACCCAGTTTAGAGGTGTCGTATCTTCTTCTTCTTCTGCGTTCGTTCTCAAACTCCTGAAGATTAGCAGGATGTAGTCCGGAGAACGGAATGCGTTGTGTCATGGTTTACAGCATTACTGCGATATCTGTGCCTTCGAAAACAGAGGTAATGGTTACATCTAAAACATCTAACCCTTCTAAATGTAACATCAAGGTCAACGGGACAGTTCTTAAACAAGTAGACAATATTAAATATTTGTGCACAATTATTACTTCAGATGGTAGATGTGTCACTGAGAAAAAAAAGTCAAACAGCAAAAGCAACAGCAGTATTCCAGAAGATGAGGAACATCTTGTGTAATAATTCATTATCAATAGAAGTAAGAAAGAATAGACAATTCAAATAGAGAACTTATTAACTGTATTAGAAGACGACAATCACAGTTTCTGGGTCATGTCATGAGAAGAGGTGGGCTGGAGAACATCGTAACAACTGGAAAGATCGAGGGTAAGAGAGACAGAGGAAGACAACGTGAGAAAATGTTGGATGGCTTGAAAGCCTGGCTTGATGCAGAATCATCAGAAACTATATTTAAATGTATAACAAACAGAGGGACTGTGGAGAGACATGGTACCGATGGTACAGAAGGCATGGTACAGAAGGCATGGTACAGATGGTACAGAAGGCATGGTACCGATGGTACAGAAGGCATGGTACAGATGGTACAGAAGGCATGGTACCGATGGTACAGAAGGCATGGTACAGATGGTACAGAAGGCATGGTACAGATGGTACAGAAGGCATGGTACCGATGGTACAGAAGGCATGGTACAGATGGTACAGAAGGCATGGTACAGATGGTACAGAAGGCATGGTACAGATGGTACAGAAGGCATGGTACAGATGGTACAGAAGGCATGGTACAGATGGTACAGAAGGCATGGTACCGATGGTACAGAAGGCATGGTACAGATGGTACAGAAGGCATGGTACAGATGGTACAGAAGGCATGGTACAGATGGTACAGAAGGCATGGTACCGATGGTACAGAAGGCATGGTACAGATGGTACAGAAGGCATGGTACCGATGGTACAGAAGGCATGGTACAGATGGTACAGAAGGCATGGTACAGATGGTACAGAAGGCATGGTACAGATGGTACAGAAGGCATGGTACAGAAGGCATGGTACAGATGGTACAGAAGGCATGGTACAGATGGTACAGAAGACATGGTACAGATGGTACAGAAGGCATGGTACAGATGGTACAGAAGGCATGGTACAGATGGTACAGAAGGCATGGTACCGATGGTACAGAAGGCATGGTACAGATGGTACAGAAGGCATGGTACAGATGGTACAGAAGGCATGGTACAGATGGTACAGAAGGCATGGTACCGATGGTACAGAAGACATGGTACAGATGGTACAGAAGGCATGGTACAGATGGTACAGAAGGCATGGTACAGATGGTACAGAAGGCATGGTACAGATGGTACAGAAGGCATGGTACCGATGGTACAGAAGACATGGTACAGATGGTACAGAAGGCATGGTACAGATGGTACAGAAGGCATGGTACCGATGGTACAGAAGGCATGGTACAGATGGTACAGAAGGCATGGTACAGATGGTACAGAAGGCATGGTACAGATGGTACAGAAGGCATGGTACAGATGGTACAGAAGGCATGGTACAGATGGTACAGAAGGCATGGTACCGATGGTACAGAAGGCATGGTACAGATGGTACAGAAGGCATGGTACCGATGGTACAGAAGGCATGGTACAGATGGTACAGAAGGCATGGTACAGATGGTACAGAAGACATGGTACAGATGGTACAGAAGGCATGGTACCGATGGTACAGAAGGCATGGTACAGATGGTACAGAAGGCATGGTACAGATGGTACAGAAGGCATGGTACCGATGGTACAGAAGGCATGGTACAGATGGTACAGAAGGCATGGTACAGATGGTACAGAAGGCATGGTACCGATGGTACAGAAGGCATGGTACAGATGGTACAGAAGACATGGTACAGATGGTACAGAAGGCATGGTACAGATGGTACAGAAGGCATGGTACCGATGGTACAGAAGACATGGTACAGATGGTACAGAAGGCATGGTACAGATGGTACAGAAGGCATGGTACCGATGGTACAGAAGGCATGGTACAGATGGTACAGAAGGCATGGTACAGATGGTACAGAAGGCATGGTACAGATGGTACAGAAGGCATGGTACAGATGGTACAGAAGGCATGGTACAGATGGTACAGAAGGCATGGTACCGATGGTACAGAAGGCATGGTACAGATGGTACAGAAGGCATGGTACAGATGGTACAGAAGGCATGGTACAGATGGTACAGAAGGCATGGTACAGATGGTACAGAAGGCATGGTACAGATGGTACAGAAGGCATGGTACAGATGGTACAGAAGGCATGGTACAGATGGTACAGAAGGCATGGTACAGATGGTACAGAAGGCATGGTACAGATGGTACAGAAGGCATGGTACAGATGGTACAGAAGGCATGGTACCGATGGTACAGAAGGCATGGTACAGATGGTACAGAAGGCATGGTACCGATGGTACAGAAGGCATGGTACAGATGGTACAGAAGGCATGGTACAGAAGGCATGGTACAGATGGTACAGAAGGCATGGTACAGATGGTACAGAAGGCATGGTACCGATGGTACAGAAGGCATGGTACAGATGGTACAGAAGGCATGGTACAGATGGTACAGAAGGCATGGTACCGATGGTACAGAAGGCATGGTACAGAAGGCATGGTACAGAAGGCATGGTACAGAAGGCATGGTACAGAAGGCATGGTACCGATGAATGAATGAATATCCATGCCAATCACATATCACATCATCCTAGTCTAACTTTTCTATTATATCTCAATGGTAGAACACTTATTCGTTCTGTGTCTGACATCCTTTCTAAAACTGTGTCCCTGTTAAACTGCTTATGAAACTCTCTAATCTGGTTATACTGTTACTCTTTAGTTGTTCCAGTATACAACTTGTGTCTACTATTAAATAATCTCCATTGATGATGAGGGTAAATTCCAGCGGACAATGCACCTTTGTCATCTTGTGGCAGACTCCTCTAGGTGACAGGGAATACTAGGTATGCCGTCACTGCCCATGGGTCAAGAAATCTGACAGAAGAATGATGAGGTAGTGGGCCCAGATCTATGTGCCTCTGACAGGACATGGTAAACCTGGGATATTGGCACATTGGAATGCTTCCCTTTGGGGAATGAACTTGTATTGATAAACACCTCGCTGCTGTGCACAACTATGACTGAAATATATAATAGTAAGACCCTTAACCAGTCAGGGTCTTAGTGGTGTGCCACACAGGTGACATCAGCAAATGTTAGGGTTGTAGTGGTGCCACACAGGTGACATCAGCAAATGTTAGGGTTGTAGTGGTACCACACAGGTGACATCAGCAAAATGTTATGGTTGTAGTGGTGTCACACAGGTGACATGAGCAAAATGTTATGGTTGTAGTGGTGTCACACAGGTGACATGAGCAAAATGTTATGGTTGTAGTGGTGTCACACAGATGACATCAGCAAAATGTTATGGTTGTAGTGGTGTCACACAGATGACATCAGCAAAACGTTATGGTTGTAGTGGTGCCAAACTTGCGACATCAGCATAAAAAATTCTCCAAACATGAAGAAAAATCATGGCCAAAATGTGATGTAGAATTCAGCTGCAGATGGTTAGGCAGCTGGACTATTCAGAAAACAATGGAAAATTCATCACCATCATCAAGTGCTGTTCCAGCTGGTGTAGGCAATCATGGATCTCCACAGTTATATATCTTTAGTATTCATATTAGGAATATTTTGGGGATCTGAGTAAGAAAAAAAGATATTCCTCCTACTTACAGAATAAAAACACATTGACAGTGTATTTTAGGTAACAAAAATATGAAGAATCACTACTCTAGACTATAAACATGAACATGAAACACAGATTATTTGACCATACATGTTTAAGTTGCCTGGTAGTAAGGTCCCACTTCTTGATGCACATGTCCCTTGACCCAGAGAAGAGGAAATGACCTTGTAATGCCAACACCTGGATGCCATCATAGTGAGGTGGTTCTAGGTTGTATTTTGGGGAGATGATTCCAGCAGCATCTTCAATTACTTCAAAAATCTGTGAGATAACAATAGTGAAATATTGATTGAAATAGGCAGAAATGAAAATATTAACTTCTATTATTTCCATATTAAGATGAGATAAATAGTCACATAAGATTGAGGAACATGGAATATTGTGAGACTACTTGTATAGGATCTCTCATGATTGCATACTCTCATGATTACATACTCTCATGATTGCATACTCTCATGACTGCATACTCTCATGATTGCATACTCTCATGATCGCATACTCTCATGATTGCATACTCTCATGATTACATACTCTCATGATTGCATACTCTCATGACTGCATACTCTCATGATTGCATACTCTCATGATTGCATACTCTCATGATCGCATACTCTCATGATTGCATATTCTCATTACTGCATACTCTCATGATTGCATACTCTCATGATTGCATACTCTCATGATCGCATACTCTCATGATTGCATACTCTCATGACTGCATACTCTCATGATTGCACACTCTCATGATTGCATACTCTCATGACTGCATACTCTCATGACTGCATACTCTCATGACTGCATACTCTCATGATCGCATACTCTCATGATTGTATACTCTCATGATTGCATACTCTCATGATTGCATACTGACTCCATGTGCATATTCCACAAGATTGATAAAGAAGTTAACTACCAGAAATGGGTGGAATTTTTAGGGATATCTAAGACTCTAAATATTACCTGCATTTGGTGAGATAAGAGGGTAATGGATGAGCTGACAGGCTTACGAGCATGGCCTTTGTAACAGAAGGTACCAGTACATCCATTTGGTGACAGTCAATGTTCTGAAAGACTCTTTCCATTCAGGAGATTTTCAGAAGTGTGAATCTAATTATCATAAAACTGCAGGTAATTTTCACTCTTTTGGGACTTGCAGGACACACATGAACATTTAACCCCATGAGTGACAACAGGACACACAACATGAACAACATCTAACTGTAAAGATGTACGTCAAACATATAAAGAGACACAATGAAAGAAAGATTCAATCATGGAGGGCAAGGATCCAAGAAATAGAACAAGAGACAGACCAAAACTATCATGGACACATGGCATCAACAACCTTCTGATGACACTGGACAGTTTGCACAGAAAAAGGAGCCTTTTTTGAGACTACTTGTATAGGATCTCTCATGATTGCATACTCTTGAGTATTATCTCATGGTTGCATACTCTCATGATTGCATACTCTCATGATTGCATACTCTCATGGTTGCACACTCTCATGATTGCATACTCTCATGATTGCATACTCTCATGATTGCATACTCTCATGATTGCATACTCTCATGATTGCATACTCTCATGATTGCATACTCTCATGATTGCATACTGACTCCATGAGCATATTCCACAAGATTGATGAAGAAGTTAATTACCAGAAATGGGTGGAGTTTTTAGAGATATCTAAAACTATAAATATTTCCTGCATTTGGTGAGATAAGAGGATAATGGATGAGTTGACAGGCTTATGTTCATGACCTTTTTATCAGAAAGTACCAAATTAGAAGTACATCAATTTGGTGACAGTCAATGTTCTGAAGGACTCTGTCCATTTGGAATATCTTCAGAAGAAGTCAATTCTTTCATTATAAAAACTGATTTCACTCTTTTGGGACCAAATTAACTTTCAGTGGTAGAAATATTTCATCATATTTTTTAATTTCACCATGTTTTATTATAATATTAATAAATGGAAGGAAAATAGTTACAGAACATCGACATATCTGTAAATTGTTGAAAATTTGTCATTTAAAAGAATAATTACAATTTGTAATATAGAAATACTATTAACCCTTTCAATCTCAGCCGATACGAAAAACTCTGGCCTTAAGTTCCAGGGCAAGGGGAATAGCTCCAAAAATATCATGTGATTATGCAAGAAAATGAATACAAAATCCAATTTGCAATTTTATTTCTATGATTAAAAGTCTAATTAACAGATAAATAGAAGAGGTACTGATCTGTGAACATATCTTTGTGAATGCCATATAAAACAAGTTTACTTGTCATGTAACATGTAACACTTCAAACAATAAAAAATCTCCAATATTTAATATTTTTTTCACCAGATTTGTTAAATGTGGCATTTTATTAAATTGACTACCTTTTCCATCAGTTTTAGTGGCAACCATTTTCCTAATGGCATGTAAATATTGATATTTTCGCAACATATTGATAAATTTCAAACAAAAGCATCGCCATGATGGTAAATTCTGTTTTATAGACGTATATTTTTTGAATTTTCATTAAAATTATTATGGATTGTGATTAAAATGATTATTTATGGAGAGATAAGTCATTTCCACTCTCGAAAATGAGTTACACCATGCTGTTTTATCTAATCTGATATTAACCTTTATGACTCTGCAGTTGCAATATTGCGCCTATGAGCACAGGGTACATTGTGCCTGCGGGCGCAATCCCGCTACATACAACATCGCCCGATTCCAGAGTACGGAACTTCGTGAAGTAATGATCCTGTGACGTATAAAACCCGCCAAACGAAGCTAGGAATACGTCACAGTTTAAAGGTCAAATTCCTTTACTCATTATGATTGCAAGAACGGAGAAAGCCTGCTGGTTTTGTCAACGAATTTCTAGCCATTTTGTAGCCATATTTTACTATCAAATTGAGTACCGAGTGGCATGGCTAAGTGATCGTGACTACATGTTTTAATTGTTGTTTTTTGTGTTTAATATTTTGTTATTTGATAAGAATGTTTGTATAGTCATTAAAAATAACACAAAAATAATATGTATCAGGGGTGCCACGTGTGTGCATAGACAATAATTACGCTGCGTGTCGGCCTAGACCTAGTGTTGACCGAACGGACGTTTTATGCGATTTCTACACGTTTTATTAGTTTTTTTTAGTTCATATTATATTAGTTTTGATATAAAACAATATATATATATACAATAAGTATAGGTATTTATGAGGATTTTATCAATGTTTCCACGCATTGCTCAAGAATTAGGGTCGTCAAAAAGTTATATGTGTGATTTAAAATGGCATTTTGCGATTTTTTTCCTGAATTTTCAACTTCACAGCAAAAATTATGTAAATGTAAACACAGAGTTCTACAGGTTAACCTCTACGTGACATTGAACATTTCAAATTATACTCATACTTTGACCTCTACCTGACAATGAACATTTCAAATTATACTCATACTTTGACCTCTACCTGACAATGAACATTTCAAATGATGCTCATACCTTTATATAATGATCTTTAGATCCAGAAATAACAAAACTGTGTTCTCCATCATTATCCAATGCCAAGGCCATAACGGGGGCTTGATGACCACTCAGTCGTCCTGCCTGGCTAAATCTGTCAGGAAAAGTGGTTAACAATATTTTAAAAACAAGTAGGCTATGTATAATCACATAAGAAATAGAAATAATTATCAAGATTTTGAAAAAAAAAACAAGTAAACAAGTATATATAATCACATGAGAAATAGAAAGAATGATCGGGTTTTTGAAAAAAATAAGTATAAGTAATCACATTAGAAAGAATTATCAGGAGTTTTAAAAACAAGTATATATAATAACATGAGAAATAGAAAGAATTATCAGGAGTTTAAAAAACAAGTATATATAATAACATGAGAAATAGAAAGAATTATCAGGAGTTTAAAAAACAAGTATATATAATAACATGAGAAATAGAAAGAATTATCAGGAGTTTAAAAAACAAGTATATATAATAACATGAGAAATAGAAAGAATTATCAGGAGTTTAAAAAATAAGCACATATATATATATATATAATCTCATAAGATTTGAATGATGATCGGATTTTGGGCTATGGTACATGTGGTCTCTTGATATGCAGTAATATTGTGACATCTTAGACAGTTGGTAACTCCTACAATCCACCTTCTTCTTGGTCTTCCTCTGCCTCATGCTGTTTCCATTTTCATGTTGTATGCTCTTGCTGCTGGCCAATAATGGTTCACTCTCATTTAAGTGTCTGAACTATTTCAATCTCTGTTTTTCAATATATTTGACTACAGATGGTGTTCCAATAGTTCTTGTAATCTCTTCAATCTTCACATGATCCCTGCTTATATTCTGTTTGCGGCTTTTCTTAGACATCTCAATTCACACGCAGTAAGCTTTCTCTCTTGCTATTTAGTTAGTGTCCATGTCTGACAATGATAATGCAATTAAGATTGAATTTATGATTTGCCTTTTGATTTCCATCGGGTTAGATTTGTGTTACCAATGACTAATGGAAACTTCAAATTCCTTTGACAGCTCGCAGACAAAAATGGGAAAAGGAGGTATAAAATGAAAGTATAGGCAAAAATAGAAATAATAAAAATTTGTGAAACATTCTGAACACATTCACAGCACATGATGAGTAAGGGATGGTACTCCTATGATTACATCACAATAATTAGTTTTAAAAACGCAACTAACGGAAGGAGTTGAATAATAAATAGTATTACAAAAACTCAAGGTACAGAAATGAAACAATGAAAGATACTAAAACTAAAAGGTCATAGAGTATTAAGCTGACAGATATACTGTCTCTCAAATGCACACCCAACCTAGTCAGCCCAGAAGTACAATTTAACCTACAGCATGAGGTAGGTCGGCAGAAAAAATTGCCAGTGGATGCCTTTCCGTATACAGCAGTTGGAGGCTCTAGTTGCCCATCGCTGTGCGCTCATATAATAACGAGAAACTACATGATGTTTAAGATTCATGTGAGCTGTAACAAGCGTCACTTAGGTAAGCTAAATTGAGCCATGAATTTCCTTTCCAAGTAGGTTGTAAATCAAATTTCTAGTTAAATTTAATCATTATTCGTATGTTTGAATTGAGAAAAATCTGTTGAAATGGAAGCCATTTTTCATGAAATTTGTATGGATTCTGATAATAAAGAATTCTTAAATTTACAGACAAAGATCTTGCTCCATTAGCTGATATGATCAGTGGTGGAGACCTGTGGCAGGCATCTGAACATCCTGGGTACTCAGATAGTTTGTCTCATTGAATTGGAAAGCTCTGAGTCCTGGACTGGTGATTAATTTCAATCAGACGTTGACAGAATCAGTCTTGAATCCTTCTGCCTGCCTACCCTATGTAAGCCATGTTGCAACATTTGCAAATGATGGCAAAATGAAAGTACTTGATCTTGTTTAGAAAACTGGCCTCACAGCACATGGGGCATTCCCATAAGTGCTCCGCCCTCTGTTCAGGCAGCCATTCGACTCGATGGTGTTTTGAGTTCAATGTCACCGAAACAGACATCGACATCAGGGCACAACTGTCCCCTGTGACAGGTTTCTTTGTTGTTCTGCCCACCCACGTCGTGCCAGTAACTAGTTCAAGCACAACGTCGGCCTGTCGGAACAACATAGTAACTGTTATCGAAGGTTACGACTACGGGTAAATAAATAATCTTCATAATAATGAAAGTAATAATCTTCAATGCACCACACAAAAATTACCTTCTCAGGTCCCATATTTGAACAACATTGCCAGCACCACAGAACATTGTGTTTCCATCAGGTGACAATCGAAGATCATTTATCTGATGATCACGGAACAAAGAGTCTGTATGTCTGTTCACTGAGACAGCAGCAGAGCCACTTGTTGTCAGGCCTGAGGAGCTGTAAAATATTAGCAATATTACATTAATAATACATTAACGTAACATTAATGCAGTTCACTTATTCTTAATATGTTTTCCTATACTCTGTTCATTCTAAGAATGAAGTGGGTCAGTACTTCTGATTGGTTGTTGGTTGCAGAACGCATTAATCAATTGTTAAGTGCCTAATAATATTGTTTTTAAATGTCGTTTTTTTTAAATGTTTAAATATTATAATTTTTTTAAATGTTTTAAATAATATTGTTTTATTAATATACATGTCATCAGCTGTTTAAAAATCACATGTTATTGCGGAGTAATATGGGGGTGTGTTTTGACCCACTTCATTCTTAAAGTGAACAGAGTATATGGAGCTTAATCTGTCACACTAGATCACTTATTCTTATTGTGTTTGCTATCAGTTTTTCAATGGTAATATCAATAAAACATAACGCACGCACACGCGCGCACACACACACACACACTCCCCAACCACCATAAGAAAATGTGTTTTAATCATCTACATTGATCATATTTTACTTGCTTTAACTCATGTACAAATACATTTAATCACACAGGAGAATGTATTCTACTTCTTGTCCTCGTTCTCAAACTGGTACTGGTTAGCAGCATGTGGCCCAGAAAACTGAATGTGTTGCATTATGATTTACAGATCGACTGTGGTATCTGCACTTAACACACTCAACTTCAGCATGATTTTTGTGTCACTTTGACCTTCTATGGGAGAGAACAGTTAACTCCTACCCTCCCACACATCCTTAGTCACCTCTTATGATATGCATGGCAGGTCACAGTTTGTTATTTTTTTTACTTCTCATGCTCGAGTAGCACACAGACATGCAGCTCCAGAGATTAATGATTTTGTCAAGCCATAGTTCATTGTCATCATCAGGTTCTGTCACTGCATTGAAGATTGCAATTGATCAATAATGGATCTCCAACATCTTAAGTCTCTTGCCTTGGTGCAGCACTCTGTTAGACTATCCTGTCTATCTCATATGTTTCTCATGCTCACAGCCCCTCTTCTATACCTTCAAGAAAGGTCTTCAACAAAGTATCATCTTTTAATATCTCCAAAATATTTGATTTCATTCATAAAAGCTTAATAAAAAAAAGTACAAAACAATATACAAGTAATATTCAACATGAAAAGTGGGGGATAACTGTTATTACCTTAGTGTCTTGATACAAGGATCGGAACTTTTCCTCATATCCCACACCCGTATAGAGGATTGTGAAACCGTGAACACAAGTTGGCTCTGACAACAGTAAGTCACTTTCAGAACATTGTTGGGGTGACCTATGAAAGATGTCAATTCTCTGCCAGTTCTAAGGTCCCAAATTTTAGCAGTGCGATCTGATAGATAATAAATATATATTTATAGTCAACTGAGAATACACAAGATAACTGCACAGCAAGATATGTTATCCAATGTGGGCCTCTGATAACTGCACATCAAGATAACATGTTGTCCAATGTGGATCTCTGTGGTCAGGTAGGTAATGACAATGACAGTGGTAAAAAGGTCAAGCACCATTGACCTTGGATAGCATTAGGATTGTTGAAATCGGTGAGTGTTTATGGACAATGTTGTTAAACAGATTGTGATGCACTAGGGTGATATGGCCACAGATGTCCATTTTTCAGTGGCATTGGTAAAAACACTCAATGCATTAGATACCACAGATAATAAGTGAGACTGATGTAAAACTATAACAATAGCACTTGTGTAAAACTATAACAATAGCACTTGTGTAAAATTATATAACAATAGCACTTGTGTAAAATTATATAACAATAGCACTTGTGTAAAATTATATAACAATAGCACTTGTGTAAAATTATATAACAATAGCACTTGTGTAAAATTATATAACAATAGCACTTGTGTAAAACTATAACAATAGCACTTGTGTAAAATTATATAACAATAGCACTTGTGTAAAATTATATAACAATAGCACTTGTGTAAAACCATATAACAATAGCACTTGTGTAAAACTATATAACAATAACACTTGTGTAAAACTATATAACAATAGCACTTGTGTAAAACCATATAACAATAGCACTTGTGTAAAACCATATAACAATAGCACTTGTGTAAAATTATATAACAATAGCACTTGTGTAAAATTATATAACAATAGCACTTGTGTAAAATTATATAACAATAGCACTTGTGTAAAATTATATAACAATAGCACTTGTGTAAAACCATATAACAATAGCACTTGTGTAAAACCATATAACAATAGCACTTGTGTAAAACCATATAACAATAGCACTTGTGTAAAATCATATAACAATAGCACTTGTGTAAAACTATAACAATAGCACTTGTGTAAAATTATATAACAATAGCACTTGTGTAAAATTATATAACAATAGCACTTGTGTAAAACCATATAACAATAGCACTTGTGTAAAACCATATAACAATAGCACTTGTGTAAAACTATATAACAATAACACTTGTGTAAAACTATATAACAATAGCACTTGTGTAAAACTATAACAATAGCACTTGTGTAAAATTATATAACAATAGCACTTGTGTAAAATTATATAACAATAGCACTTGTGTAAAACCATATAACAATAGCACTTGTGTAAAATTATATAACAATAACACTTGTGTAAAACTATATAACAATAGCACTTGTGTAAAACCATATAACAATAGCACTTGTGTAAAACCATATAACAATAGAACTTGTGTAAAACTATATAACAATAGCACTTGTGTAAAATTATATAACAATAGCACTTGTGTAAAACCATATAACAATAGCACTTGTGTAAAACTATATAACAATAGCACTTGTGTAAAATTATATAACAATAGCACTTGTGTAAAACCATATAACAATAGCACTTGTGTAAAACTATAAAACAATAGCACTTGTGAAAAATTATATAACAATAGCACTTGTGTAAAATTATATAACAATTGCACTTGTGTAAAACTATATAACAATAGCACTTGTGTAAAATTATATAACAATAGCACTTGTGTAAAATTATATAACAATAGCACTTGTGTAAAATTATATAACAATAGCACTTGTGTAAAACTATATAACAATAGCACTTGTGTAAAATTATATAACAATAGCACTTGTGTAAAATTATATAACAATAGCACTTGTGTAAAACTATATAACAATAGCACTTGTGTAAAATTATATAACAATAGCACTTGTGTAAAATTATATAACAATGCATCTAATTGCAACATCAGTACGTTTGTAGATGATTGACTATCAAACCGAATGCTTCCTATATCTGAGAGTGATTACTGTCCTTGATATGAATTGACTACATAAAGCAGATACAAACCTTTACTGCCAGTGAATAGAAGTTGGTCTGTGGCAAAGACTGACAGAACTGACTTGGTGTGACCTTCTGCTGTATGTGTACATGTAAGCATGGCTCTGCCAGTTCCAGACTGCCGGTTCCATGATGATGGTACAATGTTGCCTCTGAAGAAAAATAAATTCACTAGAAATTATTAATTAGGGATAGAAATGGGATTTCTCTGATTGAGACATCAGTAAACAAGTTTTTGGTAGCCAAATGCCAAATGGAGCATAGGTTATGTAGATCTTACCTCCAGGTATGAGAGCATAGTTTACGTAGATCTTGCCTCCAGTATGAGAGCGTAGTTTACATAGAACTTACCTTCAGGTATGAGAGCATAGTTTACATAGATCTTACCTCCAGTATGAGAGCTTGATGATGAGGCCTACAAGTGGGTTGCAAATGGAAGAAATTCCCTTGCATATTGCGGTTGCTAAAGTTTTTTGCATGTCCCTTCGTTCTTATAATAACAGTATTTCATAGTATTATTACTAGTATTATGTTTTTTCCTACCTTGGCCTATACATGGATTTTATAATTTTTTTCATATTTTGGACATTCTCAGTTTACACACAGATCGATTTATACACAGAAATATACGGTATTTAAAATTTTTTTAAATTTTGTCAAATGAAAATTTGTTTAAAATATATTTAGAAACAGACCTATCCTTGCTGGTCAAAGAATATGTAGAGTTGCTGGTAAGCCTTGAGAAGACATTATCATCAATAGTCCTGGGCAAAGATCTCCTGTTTGTTGTGGGTGAGACTGGAGGTGTGGTGTCTGATGATGTAGTGTCACCTCTGAAATAAAAATGAAACAGCATTAATTAGAAACTTCTATTGCTTGTGTGTTTTCTATTGCTTGTGTGTTTTCTATTGCTTGTGTGTTTTCTATTTCTTGTGTGTTTTCTATTGCTTGTGTGTTTTCTATTGCTTGTGTGTTTTCTATTTCTTGTGTGTTTTCTATTGCATGTGTGTTTTCTAATGCTTATGTGTTTTCTATTGCTTGTGTGTTTTCGGGTACAAAAGTTGAAGTACAGAATAATGACATTACATGCCATGCATATCACAAGAGGCGACTCTGGACAGCTGAACCAGGTACCATAACTGTCTGAGATGCTCTCGGTAGCACTCCACAACAGAGCAGGACAATAGTTGAATGATGATGAAATAATCCATCCATGCCGTGAGAGAGTGCCGGTAGCTCTTGACAGCCTACAGCCTTCCTGACAAAAGCACAAGTTCTTTTCAGTTGTGTAATTGAAGAAAACTCTGCACTAATGTCTCAAAGGTATGGATATGTAAGAGGGGTTTTTGGATGCATGATTAGTCCCTGAAGGGAAACATTCCACTGCACCATTATCCCAGGATTATCACATCATGCCAGGAGCACAGCGCACACTTCTGGGACAACTATCTCATCATTCTTCTGTCAGATTTGTTGACCCATCAGCAGTTATGGCACAACTAGAATTTACCATTACCTAGAAGTCTGCCCCAAAAGTACAAAGATGCAATGTCTGCTGGCATTCATCTCTTCGTGAAACATGGGGATTATGTGATAGAAGACAAAAGTAAGAAATTGAAACAAGATGTGACAATGTTTTTTTATCCCAGGTGACAGGCTGTCAGGTTCCCCCCTCCCCTACAGCTCCATTCACCCCACTGACATTACCCTCAACATCTGCATGTCTGGACACAAACATGAAGGTAATCTTTCTGAACACAGAGTGTGTCTACAGCTCCACCCACTGACAGTAAACAATTCCCGCATAAACATCACAAGACTCAAATATAATACATACACAAAACCAAAGAACTCATAAATATACAAACAAAGTACAAACGTAACAAATTTTTTATAACTCATAACTACATGCAAAACAATAGAACTTATAACTACAGTAGAAATCTGATTATTTGAATTAATTGGGGATCGGGCTGATTTGGGTAATCAAAAATTCAGATAATTGGTTATCGCTCAGAAATGAAACAAAACAGTGTACATACATACGATCATACATTGAAATGAACAGAATTTTATTGATAAAAGTACAGTAATATATAAGCAACTATGTATTGCAAATAAACTACATATACTACAGTACTATAAAAATATGCAAAATTACATAAATGACATATATGTACAGTAATACATTGTACATATGTATGTACATACGCAAATCAATTGAATAAGTTCTTATCAATAAATCTTTTCAATAAATATATGTATCTTATTTGAACATCTCGAGTATAGTGCGTTGTCTTGACATAGTAGCACGTTTCCAAGCGGCAAGGTCCCGCAGGAGTTTGGCGGAAAGAAGTTGTACAGTGTCACATTCTGGTTGCCGCTTCATCCACTTTAACTCTTTGTCTCCGTACGGTTTTCCTGCTATGCCGAACACGATAGTAAATTTATATTAAAATGTAGATTTGAGCGGCTTTTCGGCATAGTGGGTCTCCAAAATGTAGATATTAGCGGCTCAGTGGACATATAGAGTTAAAGCATTGCCGAAGCACATAAAAGCTTCCCCGTGTGTAGGAATATTTTCATCTTCTGTCTCTCCCCCGGTGTCATCATTGTCTTCGTTACCACCTTGTTGTTCGTCCATGACACCCTTGGCTATCTCATCATTTGTCATTATCTCAAACCACTGATTGTTTTTATCACGCAACAACCACGCTTTCACATCATCAACATCACATTCTGAGCGACCCGCGATTTCCTTGGCAGTAATCACAATTTACAAAACAACACGTTTATGTTTTATACTCATTGCACTTAATCCAGCAAGGAAAAACCTAACACTAAACAACAAACAACACAGTGCAAACTGAATAGAGCCCGAATCAAACTGACAAAATAATGGAGATCTGCACAGCAGAAGTGGGCAATGACTCACTGCCTCACTGCTATTAATAGCTCCAGTTACATACCATAGTAACAGGACGTGCGCACTGCCACGGGACCTCTCTACCAGTCCACTAATGCTCTCGCTCTAAAATTATTTCACCCAAATTCGTTTTGGTTAATTGGGATTTGGATAATCGGATTTCTACTGTACATACAAAACAATAGAGCTCATAACTACATACAAAACAATAGAACTAAAAATATACACATAACCAAGGAATTCATGAAGGATGCTTACAGTGAGCTGGATCTGCTGAGACCTCGCCTAACAAGGATAGGTGAATTCTCTCTTTGATTCAAATCTTTTCCACGCAGATTTGCTGAAGGTCTGAAAAAATATAGTTTGTCATTAATGTATTTGATCAGACCAGGTGCTATCTTCTTTTCACAGGTAAAATCAAATGAATTTGAAAGGAATTTTATGTTTAAACCCTGCCACAGTACATTGAGGATGTTATATTGTGCCAATACTTCTTTATGGGAGAAAAACATGGACAGTAAATAAAATTGCCCAAGATAAACTTGAGGCAACTGAGATGTGATTTTTAAGATGAATGATGAAAATTATATGGACAGCCAATAAAACTAATGTAGACGTTCTCAGAGATGTTGGAGTAAAATGACAAATTATAGCGAAAATTAGAACCAGAAAATCTAGACATGTGATGAGAAAAGTAAAACTTGAAAATTTAGTAACCACAAGAAAGATCAAGAAGAGATAGAGTAAGACAAGGAGAGAATTTTCTGGATGGGTTGTCGCTGTGGCAGAAAAAGAAGTCACCAACTGAACTTATTAACAACACAAGAGACAGAGAGAGTTGTAGAGAAGCATGGCCTCCTATGTCACTCGGCATGACACTTGATTGATTGATTAGCAGTGCATTCCTCTTTCTGAACTACATCATGTTAGGAATTTGAGAAAAAATACACAAGAATAATGTTTCTTTTCACTGTTTTTTTAAAGTCTTTATTGTAAAATTGCAGTGGGATGGGATCTCTCTTGTAGCAGGAAAATGGTGCTACTAGATTTCCAGCAGTATGTAGTCCAGAGATCTCTCTTGTGGCAGGAAAATGGTGCTACTAGATTTCAGTAGTAGGGCTATGTAGTCCAGGGAAATTGAGATGTGTTGTGTTGCCATTTTATTTGCACCAATAGCCAGACACACCAAACAATAGCGATCTTTAAATTTATAACACTGTGTTTCTCCAGTTCTTGTCTGTTTCAACTGCAACCTTTACTTCAGTGAGATCTTCAACTGGGTTCTCACCCAGGTCAAAATGGAGCAAAGAATAACAACACTTTTGTTATAATTAAACATGCCATTACTGAATACATGATATACCGGTACTCTATTTGCCAAGACCAAGAACCTTGTAAACAAATTAATGAACATACAGAAATGGAATTTAGAGTCTTGACCTGCCTATTTTTTAAATATTATTTTGGGCGATAATCTCTCACTCAGATTGAGACTCCAGATTCTATGATATAATCTGCCATGTATTTCATGGTTTCTGATTTGACAGTTTCTCTTTGAAGCTGATGGTGTGGGCCATGTTTTTCTCCTCATGTCTATACTTGGAGAGTCCTGTAAAATATATTCGGCTGTAAAATTCACCAGGTTGTAATGGCAAAAGTCAGTTGTACCTATTCAGAATTTAGTGATGACTGGGCTGCCACAAGTACATGGAAACATGTAGTCAAGAAAGCGGGTTTTGTTGAAAATTGGACAGATATGATAAAAGATATAACAAATGATTACCCAATACAACATGGACAGCAGTACAATAAATAAATAGTACAATAAGGACCACACTAACACAAATTTAAACAAAGGAATGTTTGGAGTTAAGTCCAAAAGGTTTGAGGGTACCAAACTCAAAAATAAATTGATTTTCAAGAGTGTACCTAGATCTGTCATCCGGGGTGCAAATGTTACTTTGGTGGTAACATTGTTGCTACTGTTTTCATTGTTTTTCACTGTTTGTTTTATATATTCTGAGAAAGACTAAACAGTTCAAAATGTTGAAAATGTCTTGTGGATTTAATTTGTATGTTTTTGTGTTTACACCTCATAACCCCTTAGTCTTATTGATAGTCCATCTGTTGTGTTCAAGTGAAACATCAAAAACCTGTGTTCTATGTAAGTACTATTGTTTTTCTGTTTCCATGCAGTATTACCTTATATTGCTTTCTTTAGTCACTTTTTGGACCTGACGACACAACCATCCTAGACATGCATGAGAATGTAGTAACAAATTATTTGATGAGCTGGCTTTTAAAGCATCAATCGTTGGATATACATACATATGGGGGAGAACTAAAGTCACTTGGTCACCATGTGTTGGCTTTTTAAAATCAAATAGTTACACTGAAATTCCACACACCCTGTGTGTTGTTGGATCCCAAAATGAAAGCAGAAAAGTAATACTGTGATATATCATGCATTTCATAAGAGAGCATTAAGAAGGTTGTGGTGAAATTGGCATCTCATTCTCTTGGTTAAAGTGGGTCAAAAGCCATGCTGAAGTCTGATGTGTTAAGTCGAAAGGCAAAGATATTGCAACCAAGGTGTTAACGATGATACAATGTCTTCATTTTCAGGGCTACATCCTGCTAAGCAGTCAGCAGTAATTTGAGAATGAAACCAGAAGAAAATAATTCCATGAAATTTTAATCAGGTATGAGGCAGGAGGGAAGTGTTCGTTAAAAGAACAGTATGAGAAAAGTGTTTAAAGAACAGGTTATATGCATGCATAGACTTGATGGAACAGTCTGAGAAAAGTGTGCAAACATCAAGTTAAATGCATGCATAGACTTGGAACAGTCTGAGAAAAGTATATAAACAGTGAATCACAACATGCAGATACTTGCTGGATAGGCTGTGAAAACAGCAAAGTGCTTGCATGTGGTGTAAACAGTGAACCACTAACATGCATAAATTTACTAGAACAACCTGTGTAAATATGGGTTTGTTCAGAGTGCAATAATATGTTTCTATTAAGAAAATGGTCAATATTCAAACTATTGAAAATATCATACATGACAGAGACTTAAGGATATCATACATGACAGAGACTTATAAGGATATCATACATGACAGAGACTTATAAGGATATCATACAAGATAGAGACTTAAGAATATCATACATGACAGAGACTTATAAGGATATCATACATGACAGAGACTTATAAGGATATCATACATGACAGAGACTTATAAGGATATCATACATGACAGAGACTTATAAGGATATCATACATGATAGAGACTTAAGAATATCATACATGACAGAGACTTATAAGGATATCATACATGACAGAGACTTATAAGGATATCATACATGACAGAGACTTATAAGGATATCATACATGACAGAGACTTATAAGGATATCATACAAGATAGAGACTTAAGAATATCATACATGACAGAGACTTATAAGGATATCATACATGACAGAGACTTATAAGGATATCATACATGACAGAGACTTATAAGGATATCATACATGACAGAGACTTATAAGGATATCATACATGACAGAGACTTATAAGGATATCATACATGATAGAGACTTAAGAATATCATACATGACAGAGACTTATAAGGATATCATACATGACAGAGACTTATAAGGATATCATACATGATAGAGACTTAAGAATATCATACATGACAGAGACTTATAATAATACATACCTTGGAATGATAGATCTCTGCTTTGGTGCTAGACGAGATGGTGGCATCAACAGCCTCTCACCAATATCAAACGATTTCCCTTCCAGACCATCTGTGACATTCTCATTACTACCACTATTAGCTGCACCATTAATAGAAGTTACAAACGCACAACCACAGTCTGTTACATTTTGTGAGGGGACTTCAACCCTGACTGTGTGAGTTGCCGCTAAAGCAGGGGACATAAATGTGACTGCAGGATCTTTAGCTTCATCCGGAGTTTCCAATAATGGAATTAATTGTGTGGTGGGTCCACATCCCCCTGCATACAGCAGGTCTTGTGTAGTTGCAGTCTTTCTTCTAGCCTGTCAATGTTTACAAGATTAAACAATGTATAATGCATGCATGCTTATAACTGTCAATGTTACAAGATTCAATCAATCAATCGTCATGCTGAGTGGCGTAAGCGATCATGTTTCTCCACGATTCTCTGTCTCTTGTGTTGTCAATAAGCTCGGTTGGTGAACTTCTACAGTGCCACAATACTAGTCCATCTAGCAACTTTTCTCTTTGTCGTCCCTTATCTCTTCTTCCCTTCATCTTTCCAGTGGTTATTAAGTGTTCAAGCTGTATTCTTTTCAGCACATGCCCTAGAAATCTTGACTGTCTGCCCCTAATGTATGATGGTTGGTTGGTTGCTGATCAAGTGGTCCATGGGCTCATGCCCTTTGACCTAATGCCATTAAATGGCATTATATTGCTGGGACGCTATTGTTTGATATGATTGATCTTTTTATGCCAGCATCAGTGAGAATCTCTGCATTAGTTTTCTTGGCTGCCCAAGGTATTTTAATAATTCTTCTCAGAAACCACATCTCTGAAGCCTCCAGTTTATTTTGAATTTTTTTGTTTACAGTCCATGCTTCACATTCATAAAAAAAAGAATTGGTTCGATATAACATCTCATCACTCAAATTCTGGTCTGCATTGATAGTCTTCCATTGCACAAAATGGTTCTCATTTTTTGGAATGCTGATTTGGCCTGTGCTGTTCGGCTCTTTATCTCACTTGAGCATCTACCTTCTGATGTTAACAGGGTGCCAAGATATTTCACTTTTTCAACTTGTGTTAATTTTGTGTCATTAATTATCATGTTGCATCTTGATGGTGTATGTTACAAGATTAGACTATATATATAATGCATGCATGCTTATAACTGTCAATGTTTGCAATATTACATGATTATTGCTGACCTTAAGGAGGTATTTCTATTGGTCTTCTACATGACAGAATGAGGCAAAGACATAGAAACTATCACAGGAGGAAACAATTACGTGAGGTAACTATCATGTGAGATGGTTAGCTATAACATGGGTTGACGATCATATGAAGATTTGCGTCATAGTGTCTCCTAGTAAAAAGTTATAAACTAATTTCATTAACAAAACAGAAATTCAAAGTGATCCCTGACATAGCTGTCAACCTATTTTTTCATAAATTAGTATTTTTAACTATTTCTGTAATTTAATAAAAACTTCCGTATTTAGATCACAGAACCCCCTTCCCCCCTCCAAAAAAACCAATAAAATAAAATCATACTAGGAAATTTAACACCAAATGACCTTTTTAAAGGGTTTTTGGGGGCCTGAAATCCACATAAATATGGAAAATCTGTACTAGTTGACACCTATCCTCTGACCACAAGTAGTTATTTCATTGACAACATCATCCTGGCAGCATAAAATATAGATCCCTGACCACAAGTAGTTATTTCATTGACAACATCATCCTGACAGCATAAAAATGTTCAAAAGGAATATAGTATTGACTTGGTTGTACTTTGGCGTCTCTATATATACCCTGGCCCTCTTAACAGTGGTATGCCGCCAATCAAGAGTGCTACATATAGCACGTAATTCTGTAGCTTTAAGAAAAAATCCCCAGGTAAGCCCTTCTTCATAAATATGTCATGCACTTTGGCCACACACACAGTTTCATCCATTTTGGCTTAATGATGTGATGGATCCAAGCTTTTCATTGGTAACTTTTGCATATACTTTGTGTGCCAGCCAATGAAAAGTTTGATTACCCAAAATTAGTGATGCTGGGTGTAACTAGTGGACAGGATTTATATCTAGAAAATGGTATACCCTGAGGATCTAAGAAAAAATGCACTTGTAAGCAAGACATCATGACCCAGGATTGAGCTTACTGTACATGAAACCATCAGTTCATGAGTGTTTGGATATACTCATAATATACTTCAGTATGAAATGAGTGACTACACCAGCTCTGTATTGGCTTGTCAGACTCTCTGGCTGCCAGCACAGCACTCTTGTTTAGCCAAATCCCTCCTGACATGAATGAAGTCTGTTAAACATTGTAGATTCATAAACATCTCTTACAACATTCATTCATCCTATCTCCTTAAGGATGTGCAGATATGTGCTAAATCCAATGATAGTCCGATCCCAACAGCTGACATGCCAGCAAACATGTCTGCAAGTTCATTTCTTTGGAAATTAGTTTTTAATGTGTTTTTCGTTCTGAAACTCCCATGGGATATCTCTTATAACAGGACCATGTGGTCCTACTAGATTTACAGTAGGATATAGTCTACTATGATGTCCTTGTAAACTTGCTACACAAAATCTAAGAACTGTCTTTAATGCAGACCAGCCATTCTCAATATTCCTTAGCATATGTATGAGGGTTTGAGATTCTAGCTATGCCACTGTCCTGATCAAAAATAAGAAAAAAAATTTTTGTCCAAAACACATCCATCTATTTATATAAACTTAGCCAGAATTCACCCATTCTATCATTCATTAAGAACAAGATGATGAAACTGTTATGGCAATGATCTTCTAATCTTGATGATTTTCTAATCTTGATGATTTTCTAATCTTGATAGCGCTGTGTGGAGTCTGTAAATTCATGAATTTTCTCTGTTCAGAAGTAACAAAAAATATGTAACTGATAAACATAAGCTTATTTATATTGGAATACGGACTGACTTAATTCAAATCAGGTTTCCCCATATATACCCTGTCACTCTAAAAAAAAAAGCAGGAAACTACTTAGCAAGAATATCACTCCAGAGCAGGTAACTACAGTTTGTTCAATCAATAATTCCCAGATCCTATTACCAGACTATGCATTTTGATTTTGAACTGTGACCTTGTGAGCACATTTCAGATCTGAGCTCCCAAGTGTATATTTACACATGAGCACTTAAAAGATAAAAAGAATAGAATTGTATTGTTGCTATGTTTGTTTTATGTATAAATCTTTCATACAATTAAATCCCATTATAACAACTTGGTCTGGACCAACAAAATATGTATGTAATAACAGAAATTCGCTACACATATAGTACAAACTGTAACGGATAAATAGAACTGGAGATTTTAAAAAGTGTTGTTATATAGGGAAATTTGTTATAAAAGGATGCGTTATAGAGGGATTCCACTGTATAAGGTTTAAGCTGCACAACTTGTTAAAACATTTTGATACCTTTTCTCTGCGGACGAGAGTATCCCTGGCTGACAAAACGGCAGGTTCAACTGAGTCCATCATGCTGGAGAAAGAATCAGTGCAATGTTAAGGCTAATACAGAGGCAGTCCAGAGATGTGTACAAGCACACCTTCTATTTTCAAAACCACAATATAATTAAAGCCATACCTGAGTTGCAATGATCAAAATTTGTAACAATCTCAAAAGAGTATTGTTATCATCATCATGTACAGTGTCAATTGGTCTCTACAAACATCTATTCTGAGTACTATCAGTTCCAATGGTGATTTGAAGTCCATTGTTTCATTCCTCATCTCACTTTTCTAGCTATCACAATGTTTTTATATGAAACACCAGAAACATAAGTGCTTCTTTCTAAGATCAATCAAGAACATGTTCAATTAATCTTTTAAGCAGTCTCTTCTTGGATATTTTTCTGAATTTGTTCTCAAACTTCTGTTGGTTAGCCAGACATAGTCCAAAGTTATAGTCCAGAGAATGTAATGTATTGTATCATTGTTTACTGCTTAGCTGCAATTCTGTGCCTTTTAACCTGACATATCCAATTTTAGCATGTTTTGGGTCACTTTGACTTTCCATGGGAGCAACCTTCACCTCCAAAAGCTCCTTAGTCACCTCTTATCACATGCGTGGAAAGTTACTGTGTTGCTATTCTTTGCTCCCCATTAGGGCATTAGCAGTCTTTGATACAACATAATATACTTGTGCTGATTCACTGTAACCTCCAATAATCTCTTATTGCTGGATTATTTATTACCTCAAATGATTTCATCTACAAGAGCATATTCATCCATTGTCATTTCCACTTGTCCCGTTTACCGTCATGTTGTGACGTTGTCTTTCCACTTGTCCTGTTTAGCATCATGGTGTAAAGTTGTCTTTCCACTTGTCCCATTTAGCGTCATGTTGTGACGTTGTCTTTCCACTTGTCCTGTTTAGCATCATGGTGTAAAGTTGTCTTTCCACTTGTCCCATTTAGCATCGTGTTGTGAAGTTGTATTTCCACTTGTCCTGTTTAGCATCATGGTGTAAAGTTGTCTTTCCACTTGTCCCATTTAGCATCGTGTTGTGAAGTTGTATTTCCACTTGTCCTGTTTAGCATCATGGTGTAAAGTTGTCTTTCCACTTGTCTCATTTAGCATCGTGTTGTGAAGTTGTATTTCCACTTGTCCTGTTTAGCATCATGGTGTAAAGTTGTCTTTCCACTTGTCCCATTTAGCATCGTGTTGTGAAGTTGTATTTCCACTTGTCCTGTTTAGCATTGTGTTGTGAAGTTGAAGATGTCTGTCTTTGACCATTTGGGTCACATTGGCCATGGTCAACTCATATCTCTTGAAAGTTTCTTTAAATTTTCAGTTTCCACATATCTAGTTCTTGGTCTTCCTCTTGCATTGTCATCTGATCTTCTGCTGTTGTATGCATGAAAAATCTGGTTGCGATGGTTACACTCTCAAGAGGTGGTCAAACCACCTGCTTTACTGTCTCTAGATGTAATCTTGACTTGAGATGATCTTAATTTAATTCCTGATATTTCTTTCTAAAAGTATACACAATTTAAAAATAAATACAAATGAACAGCATACACAAAGAAAGAAAGAAGCATACACAAAGAGAGACTACAAAGGAAAAGAATATGTGAAATAATGGAGAATGATAGGCAGAGAGCTGCATTATGTAGAGTATTCAACCTGGTACAATAAGTTCCCTATTTTATTCAGCTGAAAATATTTGTTTCTCTCCCCAGAAATTATGATCAATAAAGTTCCTGTTTCATATGCGCGCACAGTGTTTTCTTCAGAGTTTTCTTTCATACCAAGAAGACTCTCTCAGCAGCATACACTGGAAGGTTTCTGCAGAGCTTTTTTTCACACCCAGAAGACTAACTCTCAGAGGAATACATTGCCCGCTCAGAAATCTCCCACTCAGATTAGGTTTATTAGATGGCATGTTCCACCATTTTGCATGCAGACATACAATCCTATCAAAACCTACAATCACACATAGATGAATCAATCACTTTTGACACAGTCCATATGACTGCATGTTTTGAATATGGCCAAAAATAGATGTCAATACTTTTCAAAATAGGGGAAATTGTGCAACCTGAGTTAAGCTACTTTATAAGTGCTTTAAAGTTGATACTTTCATGAAAGCTGAAAGTGACCCAGTCAGCGCTGTAGAGTGCAGAGACATTAGTGCTATCAAGTTTACTGGCATTCATGGTTATAATCTGTCATCAAAAATTAGAACATGTAATTAATCTAGCAAGACTTTTTAAGATAATTAAAACAGTTCACAGCAGTCTCAAATTCATAAAACATTTGGATGAAAAACAATGATGATAGTTCTAATGTGTGATTTTTTTTCTGGAAATATGCCAGGAGACATGTAGGCCTATCCCATCTTTCTTATCTCTGTTCTTGTCTCTGTTTCTTATCTCTGAAAATCTTTATTTCTGTGCTACTTAAAAGTTTGTAAGAAACAAAGAAATTACTTGTCCAAAAAAATAAATACACAAATTATAATATAAACACAACACTGAATCTAATGTTTAGAATTGTAAGTGGAAAAGTCAACATTGGGGATAATAGCCTACAAGGTGTGAGGTTTCCGTTGGCTACTAGACATAACATTTATAACAAAAGATTGTCACCCATTTCAGACTAAAATAGATATCTAATTTATCCATGAAAACATCTCTTGAGCAGAGATTCTGAACTTTCTCGACATGCTAAAAGTTGGAAGTATTGTTAATGCCTAGCTAGCTGTACTGAGACTCGGATTAAAGTGTCTACATCATACAATCCAGAACTTTGTGTTACTTAACTAACATATAAAAAATCACGATCGATATCTATCGCACATTGAATCTCAAGGTATGATCCAAAATACAAACATTATTATAAATCAGTTAAAAGTATTCAATTGTGTGTGCATGTGTACAGATGGGGGGGAGGGGAGTTTTTTGTACGTAAACACCATATACCAACTTTTTGGATAAAAATATACGAGTCAACTCAGCTGTGATAGAGTACTTGACTTGTCATGTTAATACAAAGGTAACATCATGAAATTGGCATTTTTATTGTAACACCATTGGCATTACAATAAAAATATATAAAAATACCGCAGTTACAATTACCACTAAACTTTAGTACTACTAGGTCTGTAACATTTCATGATACCAGTTACAATAGCCACTCAGCTTTAGTGCTATGAGTTATGTAACATTTCATAATACCACAGTTACAATAGCCACTCAGCTTTAGTGCTATGAGGCTGTAGCATATCATGCTACCACAGTTACAATAGCCACTCAGCTTTAGTGCTATGAGTTATGTAACATTTCATAATACCACAGTTACAATAACCACTCAGCTTTAGTGCTATGAGTTATGTAACATTTCATAATACCACAGTTACAATAACCACTCAGCTTTAGTGCTATGAGACTGTAGCATTTCATGCTACCACAGTTACAATAGCCACTCAGCTTTAGTGCTATGAGGTCATCAGTAACACTTCATGATACTGCAGTTACAATAACCACTAAACTTTAGTTTCATTAGGTCTGTAACATGTCATGCTACAGCAGCATAAAGATAGCCCTTCTTTTATTTCTCCCACATGATTTATTTCACATTAATTCCATTCTCTTTATTTTTCTGCATTCATTCTCAAACTTTTACAGATTAGCAGAATGTAGTCCAGGGAATGGAACGTACTGTGATATGGTTTACAGGCTGGCTGCAGTATCTGCATCTTTCAACCTGTGTTTAATTATATACACAGATGGCGCAGTCAATAAAAATACAACAAAAGCAGTTTGGGTTTTGTTGCCTACAGAAACGGTGTGAAGTTGGTTGAGAAATCTTCTGCATATTCGACTGTCATATCGAGCATGAGGATGGAGATGGAGGGAGTAATAGCTGTACTAAATTGGTTTATAGCTGATAAATCAAAACACTCAGTAATACTCACAGACTCTCAAAACATGCTGCACAAGATAGAAAAGTTCATGCTGAGAAAAGAATGGTGGGACTTATTGAATAACTCAATTGTCCAGAGCATTACATGGATATACTGCCCTGGTCATGCCGGGTTCAGAGGAAATGAGAGAGCTGACTTATTAGCAAGCAATGTGGCAACAGATGGCACAATGATGTGAAGAAATAAAGAAGATTTGATTAAGGCTGTTATAAATTCATTGCAAAATAAAGATGATGTTAAAAAGGCTGAGAACGTAAACATACAAAGTATGTCAGAAATGGGAGTGTCTAGATGTGAGGGAAGGAAAAATAGTCTTTTTGGAACGACCCGAAGATTACGTAATCAATAACTGACCGGGATGCTGAATCTAGATACACATGAATGGCTGCTGGAAAGGAGAGTTGAGCACTTATGGGAGTGTCCCTCGTGCTGTGATGCTAGCTTTTAACCAAGAATCAAGAAGAATCAAGTAGGTATTTGTAAAGAATAGACTCAGGTTTCATTGAATATGTCTGCATTTAGTGTTTACCTTTAGTCAAAAACTGTTTATACACAATTTATATAGAATTATCCATCTGGAATGTCACAGGTATGTGTCACATGCAACAAACAAACTAGACCACAATAATAATGAAAACAAGAGTATATATGCTAATCAACATTGGCCCTCTTCACAGATATATAATCAAATACAATTTAAAATCATCACAAACTCTGTAATGTCTTGTTTTAGGTGCTAGTATTTTCAACCTGTCATACCCATAGCACTTAGGCCAGAAACACAAATATGACATTTGTAACTTTCATGAATAACTTTCTCGAATACTTTATTCTTGATAGAACCAGCATTGGGATACTGGGGACATTCTCATGAGTGGTCAGCTCAACAGCCTCATTATTCATCGATGAGTGTACATGAGTGATCAGCTCAACAGCCTCATTATTCATCGACAAGTGTACATGAGTGATCAGCTCAACAGCCTCATTATTCATCGACAAGTGTACATGAGTTATCAGCTCAACAGCCTCATTATTCATCGACAAGTGTACATGAGTGGTCAGCTCAACAGCCTCATTATTCATCGACAAGTGTACATGAGTGATCAGCTCAACAGCCTCATTATTCATCGACAAGTGTACATGAGTGGTCAGCTCAACAGCCTCATTATTCATCGACAAGTGTACATGAGTGGTCAGCTCAACAGCCTCATTATTCATCGACAAGTGTACATGAGTGGTCAGCTCAACAGCCTCATTATTCATCGACAAGTGTACATGAGTGGTCAGCTCAACAGTCTCATTATTCATCGACAAGTTACATGAGTGGTCAGCTCAACAGCCTCATTATTCATCGACAAGTGTACATGAGTGGTCTTCTCAACAGCCTCATTATTCATCGACAAGTGTACATGAGTGGTCTTCTCAACAGCCTCATTATTCATCGACAAGTGTACATGAGTGGTCAGCTCACCATCCCAGTCAGTTGTTGACTGTGCGCTCAGAATTTTCTTTACTGTAACCAAAATGTACTTCATTTCCAACAACTCTAGTTATATGTTTCTTTACTCCAACACAGATGTTGTTTTTCCATATTAGGTTTAGTCTTGACTGGGAGGCTGCATAGCGCAGTGGTTAGTGCATTGGCTTCACATGAGTGGTCCTGGGTTCGTTCCCCATCGAGGCGAAAATGTTTTTCAGATCGCAACAGCTCTCAGGTCAATCCAGCCTCAATTGGGAACCAAATTAATCAGGGGAAGTAAAGATTGCAAGGGAAAGGAGATGGCTACCGCCCTCAGAGCCACTGAAATATAGCAGAGCCACTGAAATCTCACACCCCTATGTCATTAATAAATGCTTATGGGTTAACTTTACTTCATTTGTCTTGACATAGAATCTAATCTCATCTCCAGCCTTATCTTTAATTCAGTTTGGATTTTCCATTACTGCATATGCAGGATCCTAGGTATTTGAAAGTATTCACTTCTTCAAGTTTATGCCCATTCATTTATGCCCTTTTGTTGGTTTGTGCTTTTTTGTCTCTGTTGATCTTGTTCCTTTCTGTGCTGGTTTCCATTCCATACTTGCTGGTAAATTTTTCCAACTTTGCTGTTAGCTCTTGTAATTCTTGTTCTGAGCCAGCGATAAGACAAATATCATCGGCGAAGCACAAATTGCAGATAGAGTGGTCTCTAATCAATAGATATATGATATTATCCTGAAGGTTTTTTTGCATTATGTTCAGATATATGTAGAAAAGTACTGGAGACATGATGCATCGCTGCCGGATTCACATGTTTCTTCTAAAGAACTTTCCAATTGTATTATTTGATAAAACAGCACTACATGCTTTACTGTATAATGATTCAATATTGTCAGTGATAGTGGTGTCAAAATTAAATTGTCTCAGTATATATAAGAAACCAACCAGCATGTCTAGTCAAATGTCTTTGTAAAGTCCATGAAACTGTAGTATAGATTATGCTGATTTTGAATACATTTTTCAAAGAAAATTCTGAAGTTGAAGATTTGTTCCAAACTGCTTCTGTTTGCTCTCAAACCAGTTGTTATTCAGCAAATTATTTCTCCTGACATTTGTTTTATTCTTTTCAGAAATATTTTAAGCATCATTTTATTTACCCGGTAGGTGTGTTATAAAAAACATATTCTTAACAGACTATGCCAGGTACTAGAATCAAACCTGATATATAGGATAGTCTAGGGCAAGACGGCGCAGTGTAATATGGCGTAATGTAAGATGGCGCAGCAAGTTTTCCAGAGCCTATGGGTTTTTCCAGAGCATATGATTTTACTGGCTACATGTAGCTGTATGTTTTCAATAGGATCACTAGTGCTAGATGGATGGATAAGTTATACATTGATGGTAGTTTGGTCTCTCATAGTTAAGTCTAGTTGTTGGAATACACTCAAACGTATTTATTGCACCGCCTTGCCCCCAGCTACCCCTATGAATTAGCCTTTTTGTGCAGAGTTCTCATAAAATAGAGATCTATGCAACCAAATTTAGAAGAAAAGCCCAAAGCAAAGCCATACATTAGTTATTTATAGTTTTAAATTGTTGAAACAAGAAGAAACATGTATAAAATTAGGGAACCATGCAAACTAACAGGTATATAATACTACTTACTCAAACAATAAATAAGTAAAAACACAATCACATGTTCTCACATCTAGTTATGAATTATCACATTGTACATATAACATAAGAACATGGGTGTATGAGAGAATGTTGGATAATTCACCAGCTACAAGAATAATCAACATGTACACCCATTATCTCTTTCTCCCCGTAAAAATGATATGTACCATTGCAGATAGACATCCAATTCGGATGTATCTACGATTATTTATTCCTGCAGATATGCCATCTAAATTTGCTTTGTTTGGATCATAAATGAATTAGTATTAACTCTTTGTCTCCGTACGGTTTTCCTGCTATGCCGAACATGATAGTAAATTCATATTAAAATGTAGATTTGAGCGGCTTTTCGGCATAGTGGGTTACTAAAATGTAGATATTAGCGGCTCGGTGGACATAGAGAGTTAAGTTAATTAGTTGTTTAAACTTTAGAAATCTGACTTAAGAAAAAAAACGTTGTGGTACTGTGTGATTAGACATGTGTGGCATATTTATTTTAAATTAAAATTTGAACAAGGTAGGTTCAGCTTTCCTGAAATTATTAAAATGGCTTCATCTTCCACTAGTAAGAGAGCTCAAAGATTTAGCAAACATCAGCTTTATTATTCTTTGAGTTTTATAATTTGAGATATTCTTACATGTCTCTGAGGACTTCTACATTCGGTTTTTTTTTGCTATCTGGGGAATATTTATCATTCTTCACAAAAACCACATCTCCAGTTGCCTCCAGCTAACCTTGAGCTTGTTTATTTACTGTCCATGTTTTACATCCATAAAGAAGAATTGGTTCGATACAGCATACTCGCACTCAAAATCGCATATGCATTGATATTACTCAATTGTGTAGTACATTTTTCATTTTTTTTACTTGTTGATTTGGCTTGTGCTATCCTGCTCTTGATTTCATTGGATCACCTGCCATCTGATGCTCAAATAGTGCTAGGATACTTCTACTTGATGTAATTTTGTTTCATTGGTACTAAAACTGCATCTCGGCAGTGTACATTTCTCTGAAACAATCATTTCTCATATTTTCTTCTTGTTTAGACCAAGGCTTTTGTTTTCACTTTCTTGTACTACGATGTCCAACAGGGCTTGAAGTTCTTGTTCGCCACCTGCAATCAGTACTGTATCATCAGCATATCTCAGATTATTGAGATTGTAATTTCCAACAGCTAGTCACAGCTTTATATATTCCGCATATCCTCTGTATACAGGGAGAAAATATCTGGTGATATTACACATTCTTGTCTGAAGCCCATTTCTTTTTTTTGGAATTCTTCTATATTACTATCAACCCTCATCAACCCTATTTGTTTCCAATACATATTTCTTACTATCTTTAACAACAACATTGAGTTTTTATAATATTTTATCATTTCCGAATGCTTCTGAATCAGCATCAGCTACAGCAACCAAAAAACTTTGTGAATTCAAATAAGATTCAGTTGACAACATCATCATTAATTATAAATAATATCATTGAAGCTTATCCTGTATAGGACATCACTTTTCAACTATTGTTCAGGTTGTAGGTACTCATATACAACTTATACGATTTCACTACGGGTTAAACGTTGAGCTAACTACAGGGTAACATTGAATAATGCAACATATATAGCACAAATAACTATGCCCTTAAGGTATAACAGCTAGGGAATCTTAGCTTAAGGTATAAACATCTAGGGAGTTTTAGCGTAAGGCTGATTGTCCATGCTATGTTTATACAATGTGAGGCTTGATTTTAATATATTTGTTTATCTCTGAAAGGAATAAAACCATGACCTCAAATATGTATTCTTAAGATGTGAGACCTATATTCGGAATACTTGTGTGTCCCATTATATTATTTACGATATCATTGATACAGGCTATAACATGACCTATAAAGAAGATATTAGCACGAGGCTTGGTGACCATTTCTGCCAACATCTTCATGATATTAACCACAAAACTAAGTTCTGTTGCTATGAATTTCAATAGAAAGGTCCATCTTCATACCCAAGTCACAGTAATAAAATCTTGCTACACTGACAATAGGGCTGATATCAGAATCATTCTATATTGCAGTATTGAACACTTAATTGTTTTGTCCTCAATACTCTGCATTCTTATTTCCAATGTTATTTTATTTATTTCCAATACTAGTTGTTTTCATTCTTATCCTTCTGGGTTTTTTAAATATTGGTTTCTACCATAAATATGTCAATACTTCTGGGATTTTTTTAAATATTGGTTTGTACCACAAATATGTCATTACTTCTGGGGTTTTTAAATATTGGTTTCTACCACAAATATGTCAATACTTCTGTGGTCTCTATTTTTTGTTGTTGTGTTCATTCTCAAACTCCCACTGGAAATCTCTTGTAGCTGGATTTTCCCTCTAGATTTCCAGCAGAATGTAGTCCTGACAATGGAAATACACTGTATCACTGTTTTATTTGTGTAAATGGTCCTAAACCTCTAATTTTGGTGGTGATAACTAAAGCATTCAGTGTTATCATTTCTACTGAATGGTGAACATCCATAGGAGGATAGAAATTGATGGAGGATTCTGTGTGTTCATGCATCCAATATGGTACCCCTATGACCATATGATATCTAGTGAACGGTTACGTTTTTATAGATAGATAGATGGACATTCATAGCCATATCACTGGCAGATAAGTTGCAATCTGTTGCCTGTACTGTACGCTGGTTACAGGCAAGCTTCAATCTGTTGCCTGTACAGTACACTGGTCATAAAAATACACTTAGCCATGGTGTAAATTGCTTGACCATTTTGCTGTTGCTTGTCTCGCTATTGACATAGCCACAGGCACCTACAGATTTTCTATTATTAAATGTCTAGAGCCTAATCTATTTGAAATATTCTAATAATAGAAGCACATTCTGTATAGGACATCTGTCAATACTGCATTTTTCCTGTTAAGGAGTTGCAGGGAGGGGATTGAATGGCTGCGTGATAAAGGTCGCATGCTCTTGCTGTCACTATGTCATGTACAGGGTGAGTTTTTTAATTTACCCAGAGACAGGAAAAAAACAGAATCCTTACCGGGGAATGAACTCTAGACCTCAGTAGTGTGAGACCAACATTCTAACCTCTCGGCCATGCGCCACACAGGACATCGATATTCAATTATTGGATATTTAGGCCCCACTAATACAATATAACTAGAAATAGTGGGTTGTGGGGGATCCATTTTTGGCTCCACTAATACAATATAACTAGAAATAGTGGGTTGTGGGGGATAAACCAGTCAGTACAGCACCTGATGATCATGACTAATACATCCAATTGCATCGCCAGCATAATATGAACAATCAACCCACATTCATGCACGCTAGTTTCTGTGAGCCTCATTAATCACTCTAACACTACTAACATTTGCAATATTTGCTGTACTATTTGTCCTTTATTTGATTTGTATTATTTATAAAAAGCCATTAGGTTGAAATGTTTATTAAATCTGTTTGTGGGCTGCTGATGATATTTTTTGTATGCAATTGAGTTTGTTGTAATACGTGACACTTCATGCCCTCTGTTCCTACCTACTGATATTCCCATAATGGCACTGTCCATGATCAAATTCCTAACAGTGCGAATCAAGTCTTCACATAGACTGTGTGGATAAGACCTGTCAAGTAATGATACTGTACAGACGAAGCAGAAGCAAGCACACACTGAAAACTAGAGCAAATGAACAAAAGTCACTACTAATAAGGCTATAAATGAAGTGAACAAATAACAACCATGACAACGATAGATAACAAGAACAACAGCACCATGAATTATAAATACACAGATGGCAAGAACAGCACATAAATACACACAAGAAGTACATCGTATACCAACGCCAAAATCCGAGGCACGATAGATGTTTGAACAAAGAAGAAAGTCATTTACAAACATGGCTGACACAGTTGAGTCATTTGATTCAAGATAGCATTACAATTTGAAGGATAAGAAAATGTGGCATGTACTGGATCTGATAAGTTTTTTTGAATGTTTCTAATAATATGAAACTTAAGAATTCAAGAACTTATCTTCACAATAGACACAAAGCAAAGAATGTAACTGTTATCTCCCTTCAGTTCTGTTTCTGCTAAAATGTATTTTCTCCCCTGGAAGTCATTAAGAGAAATTACTTACAGGCTATACAAATTTAATGTACATGAACATCTGTCAGGAAATAATGTTGCATTGTCTTAAAATGATCAACAGAAAAATCATTCAAGATATGCAAGGGAGATAACAGTTAAATTGTTTGCTTTATGTCATTATAAAGATATAAGTAAAGTTACCCACAGCATTTAGTAATGCCTTAATGGTGTGAAATGTTAGCGATCTCACATTTCAGTGGCTCTGCTATATGAGAGCGATAGCCATCTCCTCTCGCTCACAGTTTTTACTCCCTGGATTAATCCAGTACCCATTTAAGGCTGGGTCGACCCGGGAGCCGTTGCGATCTGAAAAGCATTTCCACCTCAACTGGGGAATGAACCCAGGACAACTCATATGCAAAGCCAGTGCTCTATGACGCCCCCTTTAGAGATATGTACCAGAAGTTAAATTATCCTGACACACACAAAAAAGATTAACAATAAATTATAAAATAGAGTTTAGTCATAGAAAATATAAACATTAACAATTTTCCAGTAATAATAAATACAATGAAAATTACAGTAAATGGTTTAGATATGCATAGAAAAACATAGATAAAATAATTGTTACTCAGATACATGATGTTGATGTTTCAGTGACTTTTGTTGATTTGCCTTGATCTACTTGCTCTCACAGAACAATATACATTATGGGTAAATATTCAGAGTATCAGCAAGTAAAATCAATCATGGCAATAACTTGACAACAAAATGTTCAAGTGACAGCACACATGAGTCAAACTGCTATCTCTGTCATTAATCTCATTTATTGTAATTTCTTTGATAATGTCATATTTGTAACTTTAGATTTCAATATATATATATATATATATACACACAATATTTACATGTGTAATGAGTTCAACAAATTTACATGTGCATTGAATTAAAGAAATGTACATGTGCATTGAATTAAAGAAATTTACATGTGTATTGAATTCAACAAATTTACTTATGTATTGGGTTCCACAAATTTATATATTTATTGAATTAAAGAAATTTACATGTGTATTAAGTTAAATAAATTTACATGTGTATTGAGTTAAATGAACATACTTGTGTATTAAATTCAATAAATATTAGATATGTTGATATAAGCTAAGAAAAGATAACAGGAAAGTTGAGAGACAAGGAAAGATCAAGAGAGAAGATGTTAAATAGCTCATCATAATGGCACGGATGAACATCAGTACTGGAAGTGAATGGCAGTACATGAGTCAGAAGGTTGTAGACAGACAAGATCTGCAATGATATATAGCATGGGACTAGATTGATTAAATTTAATATTCAAATACCAAAACAATTATTTCTCACACTAAGCAAGTTTAGAAAGTATGTATCGCCAACAACAAAAAGTGACAAATGTGTTTTCCATACCTGTCTGCTGGGGATGAGGATGTTGAACTCGAAGATGATTCCATATCTGAAAACATTTTGAAATGTTAACTGCAAAGATGTAGAATAATGTTTCTTCCAGGCCAGTAAAATAAACTGAACAAGCATACAATGTTAGCATAGTCACAAGAAGTTACTAGGAGAATAGTTGAATCTTCTTATGCATTCTTCTCTTTCTCTTGTGTTGCTAATAAGTTCAGTTAGTGACATTTTATTTGTGACACAGTAATAGCCCATCCAGAAAAATCTTTACTGTTTGCTTTGAATTTTTACTCCAGCATCTTGAGGAATTCTACAATAGATTTCTTGTTTGTCCATGAAATTTTCATCATTCTTCTCAAAAACTATATCTCAGCTGTCTTCAAGGATTGCGGTGTTTGTCATTCATGTTCCCTATGCCAGATTACTGTTTTTCTGCTAGATTTTTTTGGAAGTATTTAATATCCCAGATGACTATTTGCCTCAATGTAACTGTGTAGGTGCAATGCCATAAGCTGGAAAGCCTTCTATTCTGAAGAGAAATGCTGTGATTTTCATGAAATTTCAAGACATGCTGCAGCAGTCAAATGTGTTGATTCCCCTTTCCCCACCACCTCCCCAAACTTTCTAGGTCTTCCGAAGGAAAAACATCATAGATTAGTTCATTGGGTTGGGTAGACGACCATACACCCTTTCTTCTTAGTCTTAGGACATGCAGTCAATGAGTGAGTTATTATTCTTTGCTGCCCTGTCAGGCCCAATAACATGCATAGTTAAAATGATAAAAGATCTGAATGCCAGGAAGAAAATTCTATATTTTTGTAAATAAGGAAATCAATAAATAAGGAAATCAATAAATAAGGAAATCAATAAATAAGGAAATCAATAAATAAGGAAATCAATAAATAATGAAATCAATAAATAATGAAATCAATAAATAAGGAAATCAATAAATAATGAAATCAATAAATAAGGAAATCAATAAATAATGAAATCAATAGACATTGGTTGGATATTTCACATCATGACTAGTCAAGCAGTTCTCCAGAATATGCTCTGCCTACTGATCTCATGCAGTTTCACTGATCTTAGCTGAATCTGGCCGTTCCTATGCTGGCCACACAAAGTGCATGCAAAGCAAATAATGATCACACACATCAGCCAAGATGTGTGACATTTACATGGAATAACGATCACACTCATCAGCCAAGAAGTGTGACATTTACATGGAATAACGCTCACACACATCAGCCAAGATGTGTGATATTTACATGGAATAATGATCACACACATCAGCCAAGATGTGTGATATTTACATGGAATAACGATCACACACATCAGCCAAGATGTGTAACATTTACATGGAATAATGATCACACACATCAGCCAAGATGTGTGACATTTACATGGAATAACGATCACACACATCAGCCAAGATGTGTGATATTTACATGGAATAACGATCACACACATCAGCCAAGATGTGTAACATTTACATGAAATAACGATCACACACATCAGCCAAGATGTGTGACATTTACATGGAAGACTTCAATTCTGGAGATGTGCTTGGTTAATTTATTACTAACCATCTTGGTCATCACGAGTCATGAGATCATCCACTTCAATGTTGACATTATCGTCCATCATATGACGTAAGAGATCTTGTTGTAGGGCATTGTTCAGCTCAGTCTGATGCAATCTGCCTTGCAGCTCTCTCATCTCAGACTCCTTCTGGGCCAAAGACAACCCCTGAGGAGTTATGACAGAAATTCATTGTTTATTTCAATCCCCAATAATTAAAAGCAATGAAGATCTTGCTTCCTTATGTGCAATGGAAAAGTTTCTTCAAAGTTTTCTTCTATACCTCAAAAAGTTAACTCTCAGAGGTGTGCACTGATCAAACTGATCACTGATTAGGACAAAGAGGCAACAAGTGCACGCACACATGCATGAACACAACACACATACACACAAATATATATATATATACACATATATATTGATAGGTTAGGACAAAGAGGCAACGGGTACACGCACTCATGCATAAACACACACAAATATATATATATATATATATATACTGATAGGTTAGGACAAATGGAAGAAATGACCTTGCACCTTATCAATGCTAAATTTTGTGTTATTTTCCCTTCAACAATATTTCAATTGTCCCTTCATTTTTATAATATGATTGTATGTTATTATTACTGGTATTATTATTTATACTTACACAATGGCATTGGGTCAAAGGGCGCAAGCCCATGGACTGCTGGATCAGCAACCAGCCAACCATTATTTATACTTCTGTCTATATATAGGTTGTCAATTTTAGCCACATTATTGACATTTAAGTTACATCCTTGGCTTATATACAGATTGGCCTATACTAGAAAATATACGGTAATGTTGTTTCTTTACATAAAAATATAACCAAATTTTTCCCTGAAATAATGTACATCTACAGTTAAGATCTTGACTCACCGTATCAAGTGCTCTCTGGTACAACTTTTCAATTGTGTACCTGGACTCCTCTAGAGTCAATGTTTCAATAAGGCTGCTCATCCCTACACTGTTATCTCCATCTTCCTAAATGTACAATGAATAAATATTATTAGAGCTTTCAGAAATTATTGAAATCTATCTATCTATACGCTGTGGCCTTGCAGAATCAGGGGTGGAGGAATTATCTGGAAGAAGGCTTTCTCGTGTGCTGTTTTTAAGCTTGTTCCTGTGACTTCTTTTATTTCTGTGATCCATCTTTTACATGGTCTGCCTCTGGCTTTACAGCTGTGATGTCTATGTGTCATGGCCATTTGTGGCATGCTATCTGTTGGTAGTCTGGAAGATTGTGAAAACCATGTGGTCTGCTGTCTTTTGAAGTGTTCCAATACTGGTATTGTTTTGTCTGATGTTATCGTTTATAATTCTATCTCTTAATGACACTCCGAGTATTCTTCATAGGCATGTCATTTCTGCTGTAGAAGGCAACAAATGAGATTTGAACCTGGTCCACAAAGATATTACATGATTTTGATGTGGAAATCGTGTCAATTGTGTATGCTAAAAGGATGAGCTTACTTGATAGAGGGACTGACACAGTAAGTCGAATAACTGTAGATTATCAGATAGGGTAACTGAAGTAACAAAATTAAATTATTTTATCATAGCAACTAGTTCAACTTACCAGGTATGTATCCTTTTGTATTTCCTGTTCAGGAGCCCAAGTGAATAAAGATTTAGAGGTTAGGTGGGCGGGGCTCAAAGGGTTAAGCACAAATAAAACCACAAATAAAATGCACGATGGATGTTCAATAAGTTCATGGACTGATTATTCTTTTTGAGAACAATTACACTTACAAACTAGTTGGTTCTATCTCCTTCATAGTAATTCCTTTCCAGTGCTCCTGTCACTGAAGGTAGAAGACTTACAGGCTAGTTGCTTCTATCTCCTTCATAGTAGTTCCTTTCCAGTGCTCCTGTCACTGAAGGAAGTAGACTTACAGGCTTACAGTTATTTCTATAGGGGGAAATGTGATATGATGCTAAACAAACAATATTAGCATAAACAAAAAATTTAAACCAACCTTAGATTCTTCCATTTGCATAATATTGCACTGACACTCATTAATATTCTCCTGGGCATGTTCTACTTTCAGGAGAAGGTCCTCTATTGTCCTATTCATTTTGCGTACAACATCTTCTGACTGTAGAACAAACATGAAATAAATACAATAAAACAATAACCTGTGCACTTACTGCTCAAGTAATATATATTTTACAACAAAACTACAAAAAGGAAAGAACTAAATCTTGAATATGAATACCCAGAGTATCATGGAGATATTGTTCCCTTTGATTCCCAGGAATTATGAATGATGAAGCTCTTTTTTTCTAAGTGCAATATTTGTGTGTGCATGTGCGTGCGCGTGCATGAGTGTGTGTGTAAATCAACCGTATTGCATTCTTTCTGGATGACCTCTACAAAACAAAATATAAAGACAACAGTGCAAAGTATTTATTGTACCACAAAGACATTCATAAATAAGCATACAAATTACAAAATTACTCATAAATAAATGTACAATTTATAAAATTACAAAATTACTCATAAATAAATGTACAATTTATAAAATTACAAAATTACTCATAAATAAATGTACAATTTATAAAATTACAAAAATACTCATAAATAAATGTACAATTTACCATTCCTGAGGTAACTGCTTCCTGTTTTCGCCGTTCATATTTCTCTATCTGTTTTGTACATTTCTCCCGTTGCTGTTGAATGAAAACGTATATAATTTCCATGTTTAAGAAGCTTTAAGAATACAAAGAGGATAAATCCAATCCAGAGTTGTTAGGAGACAGCCTAACATACTTAAGATATATGGTCTGGTGTATACACACACACACACATAATAAATCAACCTGTTTAATGGAAATGGCATAATAATAGAAATAAGAGTACAAATATATATTTTGACTCTTCCACTTTCCACCAATATTTGCATTGCACCCAGAGACCACAAGACTGATTACCCTTGACTGCAGATGTATCCTTATTTCCGATGAAGAGTTACCACCATTTTGTGGACATCTCCTTAAGGAGCGGTGTTCATGTGTTCGTATAATTTATTGCGGAAAGCATCTTAAGGTGTTCAAATGACTCTGATTGGCTAGTTCAAGCTGTCTAGAGGTCATCTAAAAATATAGATTTGTAATTGGGCATGCTTGTAAGCGTCTGTTTTTACTTTTGTGTGTTGACACAGATGGAGTTTCTTAGTATAACTATCTTACCCACATCTACAAATATGGTGAAGTGTAGACTTGATGAATCAGAAATTTATAAACTTTTAAATGAAAGTTTTTCTGATAATTCTAGGAAGTTGCCTCTAATATACCAGGGTAAAAATAAAACCAAAACAAATCATTGTTGTCAAAAAATTGAAACTGAAACCTCATAAATCATTGTTATGATTAAAAATTAATAAATACCATAAAAATCAGTGTTGCCACTATATATTTTAAAAATTAAAAATATCATTGCCGCCACTAAAATGAAAACAAAATACAAAAAAAAAATAACTGCAGAACTCCATGTAAAAAACATGTACAATGCATTGTATGGGTGTAGAGTCGCACCTTGAAACAAAATGTACATATACAGCTGAATACGGGTAGTTGACACCTATGTAGCCACGGCTTTTACCTTACAACAGGAGAAGAATTGAGTCCAAGCAATCAGACCATGACAAGCTTTCAGAAAATAATATCACTTTTGGTAGAGAATGTAGAGAGTGGGAAAATTGATTATCAAACCTAGAAATTGATCAGCTGATTGCTGATAACTCTGGAGATAATGATATCATTGTGTTCATCTATGGATCTGTGCATCGTGGTAAGGAGTCTTTCTGGGACTTCACAGCCAGCTACAGTGGTAGAGTTGTTGCTGAGAACAGGGGAGCATACGGAACAACTACATTCAGTATGAGGATGGAAGTCAAATCTGCAACTACTGCCCTCAAATGTATCTCTGGTACCTGAATCTCCACAGCAGTTATTGTGTCAAACTACCAGTCCATGTTGTGAAAATCAAAAATGGCAGATAGTGATATGAGGGGATGGGATCTATAGCTGCATCCAACCTCAAAGGCATCACCTGGATTTTCTACCTAGGACATGCCCATGATCACAGTAATGAGAGAGCAGACAGACTGGCATAACACGCACCAATAGACAGACCGTTAACAATGGATAAAGGTAATATACTGAAACTGCTTGATTGTTGATAAGCGGCAATTGGATGCGGAAACTTGATGAAACACTGAGGCTGAGATTTGTAGGATTCAGTATTACATGTGGTAGTAGTAGAATAGAACATCTGCAGGGAGGAATGTTTAACAAGTGGGCCACAGGAACCATCAGTATGTACCTTTCATCATCAATGGAGGGAATTGAGCATCAATAGGCCCGGAGTGCGAGGATGTCGGTCCATAACCAATAACTGATTAAGAAATGTACTCAAAGCCAGTCAATCTATTTGACTTGGGAACCAACAAAACCAGTCAAGCTATTGGTCTGGGAATCTACAAAATAAGTCAATCTATTGGTGTGGGAATCTACAATATTTGTCTGGAAATCAACAAAATAAGTAAAATAAGAGGGGAAACATATGAGTATCCTAGAAGCACCTCTCTCCTGACTATGTACGGGATTGCTGATAGCTAACATGAGAACAGCAACCTCAGTAAGACACTTACCTTCAACCATATGTCCATATCTCTCTCCATCATAGTGATTGTCTGGCGTTTGGTTATCACTGCTGCTATCTGATATACAATTACAAACAGATATATCAGTTATGTCATCAGACACATGCAACCACAAACATACACACACACACACACATTAAACCAGCCAGTTAAACCAACCATCAGTTATGGCATAAGATACATACAAGCACACACACAATTAGATACATGCAAGCAAGCACATACACACACATCAGATAAATGCAGACATGCACAAACATATCAGATACATGCAAGCAAGCGCACACAAACACACATTTAACTAGCGAGTTGCATCAGCCATCAACATGTATGTCATTCAATATCTGTTCTGATTAACTGAGCTTCCCCCCCCATCTCATGTACAAATACACATGTAAAGAACAGTTGAGAATGGAAGGAGAAGAGATGTAGTGAAAAAATTGTGGATTATTCTTATTCAGCCACCAAAGTCGGAAATGTCTGGCCACTGGCTCAAATAAAATGGCCACACAAAGAATATCCATTCTTGTGAATACCATGCTGCAAATCTAGGAAGATATTGTTCTGTTACAAGAGAGATTCAACAGGAGTTTGTGAATAAATAATTGCTTTAAAAAGTCATGCTACATCAGTGTGACTCAATCTTTTTACATCCAGAACACACCAAATATTTTCTCAAAATATTCTGTGGCACATCAAATGTAAAAAAATGTAAATATACAAATTAGATATACATGCATATTTGAGCATGCCTACATATGAACAATACGCATATATTTATTTGTATGTGTATATGTGACCTTATTTGTCTTGACAGATGGTCTGAAGTAAGTCTTTACCTGATGGAGTTCATCAGATACGAACAGAACATGTCTTTTCATGTCTAAGTCTGCCGATTCATAAGCGATTTGATTTGTTGCAGAATATGCATGGGAAAATATCATCGCTGGACTGTTGTACCTTACATCTCAACCTTTGTTGTTATGCTTTGCTTATTATTGAATTCTCACATCTTAGCACCACTGCGAATGATTATTCTCCATGTGGCGCAATATTCTGCTGCTTTTCCCAGCTGCCAGAAGCGATGACAAAAGTATTCATTGATGATTTGCATACATCCCTGTATCACAACTTTGGTCTGCCTCATCAACTAGCACCCTGTAAGAGTTCCTTGTACAGTATTTATTTTAAGATAAGGCTACTGTTCATCCTTTGGATATGCCCAAGTCACAGAGGTTTTTGTGACTCTGTGTGGAAAACGTTGTTGGAAGCCTGGCTCTTTACATGATCTAATTGTTGGTAGTCTTAACCTGCCACTTGATATTCCCAATTTTTGTGGAGACATCGCAAATGGAAGATGTTCAATCTGTTCTTGTTGTGAGTAGGTAACCATGTTTTAGACGACCCATACAAGAGAATACTAAGTACACATGCCCGGTAGATTAATATCTTTTCTTCCATTGTCAAACTTGTTCCAGGCTCTCCTTGACAATTTCTGAAACTGGCTGAACCGTTGCCTATTTTAATACTTATATCTTTGTCAGGAAGAAATCTGTAGATCCCAGGTAGTTGAAGCTATGTACTCACAGAAGTTAAAGTGCATGATACATGCTTGCTTGCCTGGGCAGGTTATATGGGGAAAGGACTTTGTCAATTTTTCACCAACCCCCCTCTCTGTTCTGTTAATGATATCTAAAGGCAAGGCAAAGCCAATATGTTTGAAACTAAGTAGAACTGCAGGAGATAACATATGATGGTTTAATACACAACTTATTAGTTTTGTCAACTGCCTTAGTGTCTCCCATCCAAATTTACTGCAGGGGTTTATTTTCTTAGCTTAAGTCACTCCCAAGCTAACCCACTATACTAGGGATTTGATGTAGAGATTTACACCTTAGCCTACAGCACGTTTGGAGTGATTTCGTCACAAATAGTGGTTTAAGAAACAAAACACACTAAGAATATGTGTCAAACGTCATAAGAAAACAAATAGAAATACCTGGATCACGTTTTAAGACTAGATGAAAACAGAATAAACCAACAAGCCCTTATGTGGACACCTGAGAGTAAAATAAAACAAGGAAGCCCTAAAGAAACTTAAAAAATGCCATATTTGAAGGGGAAATAATAGACTGCAAGACCATACAAGAACTTAAAATGCAGACAGCTGACTGCAACACATGGAGAATCAAATCCTCTACCCTATGCTGTGGCAAGAAAATAACAAATTAACTAACTATGGCACTCCTGTGCTAACTCGTAAGACAGCAGGTTGGTTTCTATAGCTCCCTTACAGCATTTCGCAATTGGCAAGCCATCTGTCTGGGATAACAATATTGACTATGGATAAATTTGTATTTTATCTGTTCATCTGAAATCTAACTTTTATGTAGGTCTTATATAATCAATATAACACATAATATAAACAATTATAAGAATATTAAACAATATTTCTTCCCCAGAGGTATTCCTAGCATCAACTTACTGCACACTAGTGTGCTGCTGCACACAGATTGTGTGTCAGTGCTCTGCATGATGAAGGATAATTCTTTGTATCTATAAGTCTGTAACCTGTCAGGGTCATAGGGGTACAACATTGGACGCATCAACATAAGGAGTTCTCCAGTGACTTCTATCTTCAACGATGTGAACAAGTGAGGAAAAATCTAGGATATTGTCTGTCCGAGCTTTTATTTGTTTCCATTTGAATACAAAAAACATACCAAACTAGAAACATATATAAGAGTTATCAACAATTTTTAAAGAAAACTGCCTACATTCTTCTCTAAGGAATCCCACTTTTGTTTAGCAAGCTTGGGAGAAAACTCGGATCTTCTTCTTCTTGTTCTTGATGTTAATGAGACTGGGGCTAAAGAGAGAGACATTATTATTCAAGGTTTAGTACATGTTGTAGTAACTATCATATCATGGAGATCTATGTACAACATATACTGTGGCACTCTCCACTTCCTTGAACAGTTTGTTTATTTATACTTGTCTTCTAGCCACTGCCTAACACTGTTTTCATTGTGTACTTGTTATTGTTCTCATTGTTTACTTGTTTCCTGTTTCCACTTACTATAGGTTTATTATTATATCATCAAAAATTAAATAAGTTTGTGCTTCTGTTTCCTGTGTGCATTCATTTCTTGAAAATGGTCCCTGACGGACTTCGACATAGAAAAAGTCCTTCTTCCTCCGTTTCTTGTAAACGGTCCCAGACGGACCTCCACATAGAAAAGTCCTTGTTACTCCGTTTCTTGAAAACGGTCCCTGACGGGCCTCCACATAGAAAAAATCCTTGTTCCTCTGTTTTTCACTATTTATTTTCAACATTAGTTTTACTATTTGATAGTTAGAGTAACCAGCAAAATTAGTACATTAACCTTCACCGAGCCGATATGATATCCAGCCGCCGAAAAACAAAATGGCCGCGCGCGCTGATGGCGGGCCGTCCTGCCCAGCGAGATTATCGTGAGATTTACACGTACCACAGCCCGCTTAGTTAATGCACATAGCTAGTGACATGCGCAATCGATACCGGAACATCTCCACGTTCGCCCTGTCCATTTGAAAAAATTCTGTCTAGCAGCAAGACGTTGTAATCTATTATCTTGTACCGACACCCAAGCCTTCAATTATGGATGCAATTTATTTCGAATTCATCATGGATGACGATTCCGATGAGGAAGAAACTGTGCAGCTTACCGATACAGATATAGCTCCATTAGATAATGTGTGGTTAGATGGAGATGATATTAGTGATACTGATTCTGTGGGCAGCGTGGAAGAAGACATTTTGGAGGACCAGGTAGTTGATAACTCGAGTGTCCCTTCGGGGTATAGCCATGATTGGCTTCGAAATTTCGATGAAATTGTTGGACCTATAGGCCTAGCTGATAACCTTAGTGAGGTAGACGTGTTTCGTCTGTTTTTTACAGATGATATTCTTAACATGTTGGTAACTGAAACTAATCGGTACGCTAAGCAGGTTAGTGAATCGAAGGGACAGGACGCCGGCTATGCATCTCGTGTGAAGTTGTGGAAGGAAGTCACAGCTGATGAGATGACAGCCTTTGTTGCTTTGATCCTCTTGATGGGACTGACCAAACGTTCCTCCTATGAATTGTATTGGTCTAATGATGGTCTCATCGAGATGCCTGGGTTTAGGAATGTCATGAGTAGGAATAGGTTTTTAGCTATTCTTTCATTCCTGCACCTTGTAGACAACACAACAGCTGTTGCACGAGGGCAACCCGGTCACAGCAAGGCGTTCAAGATACAAGGGTTTGTTGACAAACTTATTCCTCTGTTCCAACAATATTACGGCCTCTCCAAAGAAATCAGTATCGATGAAAGCATGATTGCTTTCAAGGGTAGGACTAGTCTTATGCAGTACATGCCCAAGAAACCCTCAAAGTGGGGTATAAAGTCTTGGGCACTGGCTGACTCGAAGACTAGTTATCTCTGGAACTGGAAGCTGTACCTTGGGAAGGAGGATGTCTATGACAAAAAGAAGGGATTGGCTCACTGTGTTGTGAGTAATTTGTTGGCCACAATGCACGGTAAGGGCCATATTGTCTACATGGACAACTTCTTTTCCTCTCCAGCCCTTTTCAAGGAGCTTGCCGAGAACCAGATAGGCGCCTGCGGCACACTACAATTGAATCGCAAAGGGGTCCCCCCTGCGTTGAAGGGTCTAAAACTCAAGGTTGGCGACCCACTTCGTACTGAAAGTGATGACAACATTCTCTACCTGTCATGGTATGACAAGAGGCAAGTCAATTTGATGACATCTGCACACGATGCGCAGACCTTCAATAGGAAGGTCCGTTCCAAACGCCATGGTGGTAATGTGAGGGATGTGGTAAAACCATGCGCAATACAGGCCTATACCCGTCATATGGGAGGCGTTGATCGTGTTGACAAGCAGCTAACATATTATATGTTAGGCCACAGGTCCTGCAAGTGGTGGAAGAAAATTTTCTTTTACTTGTTGGAAGCTTGCTTTGTCAATTCATCTGTCCTGTGGCGGGCTAAACATCCTGGCCGAGTCAAGGCGGAAAAATTTCGCTTGCAGATAATTCATGGGCTTCTTGAGGGTTGCTACTCTAGGCCTGCATCTTCCAGTTCTGGAAGAAGAACAAGCCACCCACCGGATAGGATGACACTAGCACCAGCACACCACATTGCTATAAATCCAAAACGGTTGTCCAGTGGCAGGCATTCATTTCCTGACTGTGTTGTCTGTTCAGATCGGACAAAGAAGCGCCACCAGACTCAGTACGTGTGTGCAGCATGTCAGGTCACTCTGTGCCCATATCCCTGCTTCCATCGATACCACACATTATTAATTTTCAAGACTGAGTGTACATCTGAGCTGCACAGCACGTAGGAGAACTGCACATCCAGTGGGTAAGTCATTTGTGTTTGTTGTTTTTATGTAATTTTAAAATATAAATTGTCTTCACCTCTTGCGCAAACCTCGGGTAGGATACATAAAAAAAAACCAATTACACACCCATTTGCAGTATTCAATTCTGCATTTACATCTGTTGAAATTATTTTAAAAGCTCTAGTAATAAAAATGGTACTGAGTTTTCCAAACACCCATGTCTTTTTTGCATGTTTTCTGTTTTTTCGAGAAAATGTCTTCACCTCTTGCGCAAACCTCGGGTAGGATACATAAAAAAAAACAAATTACACACCCATGTGCAGTATTCAATTCTGCATTTAAATCTGTTGAAATTATTTAAAAAGCTCTAATAACAAAAATGGTATTCAGTTTTCCGAAACCCATGTCTTGTTGTTATTGTTGGTTTTTTGCGAAAAAAAGGTCTTCACCTCTTGCGCAAACCCCGGGTAGGTTACGTAAAAAAAAAAAAAATACACATACATTTGCGGTATTCAATTCTGCATCTACATGCCCTAAAAAAAATTTTTTATCTCGAATAACAAAAAAGTTATTGCGTTTCCGTAACACCAACCAGAAAAGATGAAAATTCTCAAAAAAGAATCCGGTGGCAGGAGATGTTTTGTATTTTTTAATCCGGCTTGCTAAAGGTTAACCCACTAAATTCCTTAGCGCCCGAATTTGACTGCTATATATTCATTATATTATGGCCTTTCTCGTCCGATTGACACATGGTCATTTATATTGATGTTGTTTATGGTTTCCATGCAAATAGACATGCTAAATTTAGCCCTGATTAAATTTAGCCCTGACAAAACTACTGGTAATGGCGGTGCTGTTTTCGATTGTAAATAATATGTCGTATAGGAGCTGTGAACTTGAGAATATGGTCTTCAATTTTCTTCAAAACTTGGTAAGAATGGACCTACTTATGATTCAGATGATGTGGATATGCAATTTTTAAATGGAGTTCTAGAGAATGTGAATGAATCAGATGTTGGTGGGGAAGTAGTTCAGTATTTATTTAGTAGTTGAAATTAGCGATGATATGTAGATATAAAGATAAAAATACACAAGCTGTGTTTATTTCAAGCAGTAACTAATTGATGACATGTGCCTGGAAAAAATGTCACATGATGATGACAGTATTTATCAGATCTATGTACAACATATTCGATAATGGAGATGTATGTATATCATATTCGATAATGGAGATGTATGTATATTATATTCGATAATGGAGATCTATGTATATCATATTCGATAATGGATATCTATGTATATCATATTCGATAATGGAGATCTATGTATATCATATTCGATCATGGAGATCTATGTATATCATATTCAATAATGGAGATCTATGTATATCATATTCGATAATGGAGATCTATGTATATCATATTCGATAATGGAGATCTATGTATGTCATATTCGATAATGGAGATCTATGTATATCATATTCAATCATAGAGACCTATGTATATCATATTCGATAATGAAGATCTATAAACAAGATATGCTATACAAGTCATTATTTTATATTGATTATAATAAAGATTTAAATAGATATTCTGTGCATGTTACATCAACTACCTTGGAGATGTATAAGTACAGCAGAGAATGAAGGGGTATACTTACTAAATAGGTTTTTCAACTTTAGTCATATTTTGGACATTAATCTTTATAATGCTGTTGGCTTGTACAAAAACACATTTCCAGTTTTATTTCACTGAATGTTGTAGTAGCAGAATTGTGACCGTGGCTAAGTAATTTTAAATTTAGCCCTTTTTTCCAGGAAAAGAGTGGCAGCACTGTAGCATTAATATCTAGCTTACCTTAGGTCTAGGTCATGTTTTAAAAACAAACCAGCAGAATAAAGACATTTTTAAAATTTCAATTGCTCGCTATACAGTTACTCGCAGTTACAGTTATAACTTATGTCAGGGGTAGAAGAGTTCTCAGGAGATAGCTTTTTTGCATACTTTTGTTTTTGTTGACACTTTTATTTCTGATATCCATTATTTGCAAGGTCTGCCGCTAGCTTTATATCCAATGTGTTTGTATAGTAATGCTTTTTGAGGGACATTGTCTAATGGTAGTCTGGAAGCATGTGAAAACCACTTAATCCATTGTCTTCTGATGTAATCTAGGATTAGCATTGTGTTTGTTAGTCTTCTGATGTTTTCATTTCTGATTCTGTCTTTTATTGTTACTTCGAGAATTCTACATAGACCAGTCTCATTTCTGTTGTAAAAAATATTCTTTTGGATTTTGTCATTAGTGTCCAAGTTTCAAATTGGTAGAATAGTGATGGTATGATGATCATTGTATATAGTACAGTTTTGGTGTTCGTGTTCACATGTTTGTTTTTGAAAATAGGAGATATCTACCCCAAGATCTGGTATGCTATGTTGCATTTCTTTGGTGTTTTCCCCATTTGATGATATGATGCTTCCAAGATTAAGTTGTTGATCATTGATTAGAATAGTGGTGTTTTTGTTTTTGCGATTGACATTACCTCAGTTTTTTTCTGTGTTTATTTCATGTTAAAGCCCCTTCATGTTGTGTGCAGTCTATTTATATGTTCTTGTAGTTGTCCTTTTGATTTTGATATTATTGCTCGTACGTCTGCAAAAAAGAATTTCACTCAGGAGGTTGTTTATGTTGCCGTCTTCATTAGTGTTGGCAATTTTACATATACAATCGATATATGTGATAAATAAAAAGGGAGATAGAGCACATGCTTGTTGTATGACAGAGTATATGTGGAATTTATCTGAAAGCCCTATACTCGTTCTAACTACATATTGACTGCCTGAGTAACTACTTATACACAAGTTGATTAAGTGTTGTGAAACCCCATATTTTGATAGCATTTTCCAAATTTGTTGTCTGTCTACTCTGTCAAAAGCTTTTTCTTGGTTGACAAATGTGATATACAATTCTTTATTGTTTTCAGTTGTTTTTTCTGTCAGTTGTCTGAGTGTAAAAATGACATTTGTACAGCTCTTGTTCTTACAGAATCCCATTTGAGTGTTAACAACTGTGTTACAACCCTCGCAATAGAAGCCATTTTAGTGAAATTCTTATGGATTGTTTTTCTAACCATGTGCAATTGTTGAGGATTATATTTGTTTTCAAAGAAGATATTAGGAACATGTTAGTTTTGTTATGAAATGACACTGATAATTTTAGATATGGTTGAAAATACACAAGATGTGTGGAAGAAATTTTTTCTTAAATCTACTATTAAAGATTGGATAAAAAAGGTATGTGACATCTAAGTGGTTTATTTATTTTCACAGAGAATATTATGAGCATGTTTGTTTGTTTATTAAATTGTATAAAACATATAAAAGGTATAGGATTTTCTTCAAGAAATTGGTCAGACAAGAGCATGTGAGTCAGCCATTAAAAAAATATTTTTGAATCTTGCATTTTTTTCATCTTCATTATACAATAGTCAAAAGATAATCCTGCGTTCAGGGGGAAAGTTGCATAATTTGTATTTGCATTTGACATAGTAAAGGCTAAAGTTGCATATTCTGAAATATACAGTAGTTTTGTTTTTGTTCACACTGTTGTCAGAACCTATTTGTTTTCCTCGCTTTCCATAAAGATCTCCCTATTCTTCTATATATATACACATCTCATAGGCACCAATTCTATCTTCTAGTTGTTTGTTCATTGTCCATGTTTCTGTCATAATGTACAATATATTTAGTATTTTATAATTCTCGTTTTTAGTTTGTGATTTGTTTAGATGTTAATATTTTCCTCATGTCATTGAAAGTACTTTTAGCTATTTCTATTCTAGTATACAAGATGCAGATAATGTTCTTTCTACTTGTTGCAGTATTTATGTGCATATTGTTATTTATGTTTAGCGTTTGTTCCTCTTTGATGTTGCTGATTATTAATGGTTTTTGTTTTCTGGTTGTTAACAACTAGTCCATATTCTCTGCTTGAGTTGTCTACATGATCTATTAGTCTTTGTAGCTCTTGTTCACTTTCTGCTAAGAGGTCTATGTCATCGGCATATGATAGATTGGTTTTTTTTTAACTTTCCCATTACCTTGAGCCCTGGTATACCTTCCATCTGTTAAAAAACTTGTTCCTGTGTAGATGTTTAAATAGACTGGGTGATAAAATACATCCTTGTCTTACTCCTCTTTTTTCTCTGTGTATTGTGAGTAGCAGCTCTTGCGTCATATTGATTCAGTTTTACAGCTTATGGCAAAGGATAATATATGTAAATCTAAAAGCTTACCTATTGGGATTGTTGGTTTCTTATCATATTTTCCCACTCTTCCAGCAGCCTTTGAAGACATTGGTTTCTGTCTTCTTCTCAGTGCTTCAACCTATCAAGTCAAATAGTCACACAATTACTACCACTAGGCATCTATCAAGTCAAATAGTCACACAATATACTACCATTAGGCATCTATCAAGTCAAACAGTCACACAATATACTACCATTAGGCATCTATTTAAAGATACAAATATATTGTGTATGTTCATTTCTTTATCGCCAGTGTATTTCAGTGGCCTGAACGGGAAGCAAATATCAACACTCTTACCTGCCATGCAAGAGGCAACTCGAGAGATTGGGGAGGGAGGTTTGAGTGTTCCATAAAAATGACCACGCTGAGTTGGATATGTTGGGCTGATGTGCAGATATCATAGCCAAGCTCAAGCTGTAAACTGTGACATAACACATTCTATACTATGGACTACATCCTTCAAACTATTTCTATAACTTATAATTTTCAGAAGTTTGAAAACATCCATAGAAGAAGAATATTTATACAAAAATGTAATTTCAGTGCTTCTTCATTATGCTCAAACTGTTGGAAGCATTGGATAAGCAGTCATTCAACTGTGAAACAATATAACAGCTGTCATTCAACTGTGAAACAATATAACAGCAGTCATTCAACTGTGAAACAATATAACAGCAGTCATTCGACTGTGAGACAATATAACAGCAGTCATTCAACTGTGAAACAATATAACAGCAGTCATTCAACTGTGAAACAATATAACAGCAGTCATTTAACTGTGAGACAATATAACAGCAGTCATTCAACTGTGAAACAATATAACAGCAGTCATTCAACTGTGAAACAATATAACAGCAGTCATTTAACTGTGAAACAATATAACAGCAGTCATTTAACTGTGAAACAATATAACAGCAGTCATTTGACTGTGAAACAATATAACAGCAGTCATTTAACTGTGAAACAATATAACAGCAGTCATTTAACTGTGAGACAATATAACCGCAGTCATTCAACTGTGAAACAATATAACAGCAGTCATTTAACTGTGAGACAATATAACAGCAGTCATTCAAGTGTGAAACAATATAACAGCAGTCATTCAACTGTGAAACAATATAACAGCAGTCATTTAACTGTGAAACAATATAACAGCAGTCATTCAACTGTGAAACAATATAACAACAGTCATTCAACTGTGAAACAATATAACAGCAGTCATTTAACTGTGAGACAATATAACAGCAGTCATTCAAGTGTGAAACAATATAACAGCAGTCATTCAACTGTGAGACAATATAACAACAGTCAATCTAATCGCTTAATTTTTAATTCTCTCCAGTCTCTCACGCATGAAGAACTCTCCAAGAACTCTCCAAGTAAAAATGCACGAATATGCTCTCAAATGACCTTCTCTTTTTTTCTTTTTTGCTTGCTAAGATTTCATGTTGTCTGAAATTTACAGGTTTTGACTTGTGTTTCATACAGATTTTCATCTCATAAGGTTGACAAGTATGTGATTTATTACTATAATAATTGAACTTTTTATACACTTAATGACAGAAAAAGACATTTTGTTGAAATACTGGATACAAAAGTTATACTCATTATTTATTTTCTGAGCTCATAAGTGGAATTTGTTTCCTTATAACTTGCAAGTTTATGAGTCAGATTTTCAAAAGTTATAATCTGTGATGTCAGAGTTGGGTGTTTTACACCACTACTTGGATTTCCTAGGTGGTTTTTTTCCCAGAAAATCTGGGAGGGTTTTATTAGATTGTTCAAGAAAATCTGGGGTTATTTCTAAAACTGTTGTGATAACCTTCATCCTTCGTTATAACTGATTCTTATTCTCAATTTCATTTATTTCTCCATCTTTCTCTTTGCATCCATTAAAGATGCAATTATTTACCTCTTCCTGCTTCCTTTTCAGCACTGCATCTTTCTGTACTGTCTGTCTCTCCAGGTTCTTAATGATATTGTCTCTCTTCATTTGCTCCTTCCGTAGCTGAGTTAATTCTTTGCCGCGTCTCATCTCATTGTGCCTGTTTTTGTCAACTTCATCTTTCACTTGTTTCATCAGTTTGACCTGAACAGAAAAAAAAATCCACATGAATAAAACATGTTCTTATGCCAACTCCATCAATCAAATCACTAACTGAAAAGAATAAACAAATACACATAAATAAAACATGATCTTATGGTGAACTCCTTTATCTTTTCTTCTTTTGTCAATGTTTTCTGAGATGGGTCAGTATTCTTCCTTGCTATATTTATCTTCCCCAACTATGCTCATTTATACAATGGGGTCAACTGGAGAATGTCCATCAGGGAGTTAAAACCAGAACCATTTTGACAATAAGCAGACAGTTTGACAATAAGCAGACAGTTTGACAATAAGCAGGCAGTTTGACAATAAGCAGACAGTTTGACAATGAGCAGATAGTTTGACAATGAGCAGACAGTTTGACAATAAGCAGACAGTTTGACAATAAGTAGATAGTTTGACAATAAGCAGACAGTTTGACATTAAGCAGGCAGTTTGACAATAAGCAGACAGTTTGACAATAAGCAGACAGTTTGACAATAGTTTGACAATAAGCAGTCAGTTTGACAATAAGCAGACAGTTTGACAATAAGCAGCAAACAGTTTGACAATAAGCAGACAGTTTGACAATAAGCAGACAGTTTGACAATAGTTTGACAATAAGCAGACAGTTTGACAATAAGCAAATAGTTTGACAAAAGTTTGACAATAAGCAGACAGTTTGACAATAAGCAGACAGTTTGACAATAAGCAGACAGTTTGACAATAAGCAGACAGTTTGACAATAGTTTGACAATAAGCAGACAGTTTGACAATAAGCAGACAGTTTGGCAATAAGCAGACAGTTTGACAATAAGCAGACAGTTTGACAATAAGCAGACAGTTTGACAATAAGCAGACAGTTTGACAATGAGCAGACAGTTTGACAATGAGCAGACAGTTTGACAATGAGCAGACAGTTTGACAATAAGCAGACAGTTTGACAATAAGCAGACAGTTTGACAATAAGCAGACAGTTTGACAATAAGCAGACAGTTTGACAATAAGCAGACAGTTTGACAATAAGCAGACAGTTTGACAATAAGCAGACAGTTTGACAATAAGCAGATAGTTTGACAATAAGAAGACAGTTTGACAATGAGCAGATAGTTTGACAATAAGCAGACAGTTTGACAATGAGCAGATAGTTTGACAATAAGCAGATAGTTTTTCAATGAGCAGACAGTTTGACAATAAGCAGATAGTTTGACAATAAGCAGACAACTGATCTAATCTCATACGCATAGCTCAGGTCAAAAACTATTTTTCTGCATCTCAGAAAGTTAAGCACCCATTTTTCAACTGAGTAAACTAGACAGTTGATTGAGAGTTGGGAGAGAAAACCACAGAATAAATTGAACTGCCAATGTACTGTTTGAATCCACAATGACTATGCTACACTGACTATTTGAATCATAAAAGAAGATCATCATCATTATCAGGTGCCATGCCGGCTGGTATTGGCGATCAAGGCTCTCCACAGCTCTCTATCCACAGTATCATGTATCAAGATCATTTTTGTTTCCCGTTGTGCTAGGTTGTCAGACTGTCTAATATTTTCTCACGTTGTCATCCTCTGTCTCTGTTGCATTCAATCTTGCCTGTTGTGACTATGTTCTCCAAAACTGTCTGTCTCATGAAGTGGTCAAAAAATGAAGATTGTCTTTTTTCTTATATTATTGATTAAGGTCAGTTTCGCATTTGACTCTTTCAACACCTCCACAATAGTTTTTCTGGCAGTCCATGGTATGCTCAGCATTCTTCTATAGAATCACATCTCTGTTGTTTCTAATTTCCCACTTTCCAGTTTGTTTATTGTCGAAGACTCGCATCTATATGTTAGTATAGGAGTTATATAACACTGCAGAACTCTCTTTCTCACCTCTAATGACATGGTCATATTACACAATATAATTTTCATTTTTCTGAATGTTGTTTTTGCCTGTCCTATTCTGCTTCTTATTTCTGTTAACTTCTTCCATCTGTTGTAATCGTTGTACCTAAATACTTGAATTGGTGGACCTGTTTTAATACTATATCATTCATGGTATGTCCTCCCGCTGATATTCTGGGGATATCTACTATTGCATGCATTATGGTTTCACTGTATAAAGAGAACAGGTCTGGTGAAAGTGCACATCCAAGTCTAACTCCTTGTTTTATTTGTTGAAAAGGGCCAAATTGATTTCCTACTCGTAAGATAACTTTTTATTTTCTTTATTAACACGTCAACATAGAAATCCAAAACACAAACAAGTTACTGTAATTTTTAGAACACAAGCTAGTTACCTAAGTCTATGAAACATGAGCTAGTTACCTAAGTCTATGAAACATGAGCCAGTTACCTTAGTCTATGAAACATGAGCCAGTTACCTTAGTCTATGAAACATGAGCTAGTTATCTAAGTCTATGAAACATGAGCCAGTTACCTTAGTCTATGAAACATGAGCTAATTACCTTAGTCTATGAAACATGAGCTAGTTACCTAAGTCTATGAAACATGAGCTAGTTACCTAAGTCTATGAAACATGAGCCAGTTACCTTAGTCTATGAAACATGAGCTAATTACCTTAGTCTATGAAACATGAGCTAGTTACCTAAGTCTATGAAACATGAGCTAGTTACCTAAGTCTATGAAACATGAGCCAGTTACCTTAGTCTATGAAACATGAGCTAATTACCTTAGTCTATGAAACACAAGCTAGTTACCTAAGTCTATGAAACATGAGCTAGTTACCTTAGTCTATGAAACATGAGCTAGTTACCTTAGTCTATGAAACACGAGCTAGTTACCTAAGTCTATGAAACACAAGCTAGTTACTTTAATCTATGAAACACAAGCTAGTTACTTTAATCTATGAAACACGAGCTAGTTACCTTAGTCTATGAAACACAAGCTAGTTACTTTAATCTATGAAACACAAGCAAGTTACCTTAGTCTTTTTCATTTCAGCCAACTCATGCTGTAAAGTTTTTAAGTGCCGCTCGTACTGGGAATTATTCTTCTGAACTTTGAAATGTTTCTTCTGTTCAAATTGGATCTTCTTTAATTCATCTTGTAGGGAGCCCAGTTTCTTCTCATACTCCTGTTTAACCTTCTTTGATGTGTCTACACTGGAGTGGCTCATTTTCTCTAGAAAATAAAATTAGAAAATAGAAGAGATTCAATCAGTATATGTATAAATATTGTTGCTGTGTCGATGCTGAGAAATGACAAGCGATGAGCTCTTTATCTCCCTTGTACAATATGGTGATGTGTGTATAACTTTACATTTCTATCCTGTTAGGGGCAGCAAATAACAATATGGTGGTGTGTGTATTACTTGACATTTTTATCCTGTTGGAAACAGCAAATAATAATGATAAGTCATACACACACCACCATATTGTAAATATTTGCTGCCCTGAACAGGATTAAAAAATGTTAAATTATACACACACAACCATATTATTTTTTTCCCTGTTGGTGGGCATCAAATAATAGAATATGGTGTTGTGTGTATAACTTAACATTTCTATCCTGTTTGGGGGTCTGAGCGGGAAGCAAATTACAAACGATGAGCTTGATATTTCCTATAATAGGATAGTTACACTAGAAGTCTCCTGTAGCAGTATAGTTACACTAGATGTCTCCAGTAGCAGTATAGTTACACTAGAAGTCTCCTGTAGCAGTATAGTTACACTAGATGTCTCCTGTAGCAGTATAGTTACACTAGATGTCTCCTGTAGCAGTATAGTTACACTAGATGTCTCCTGTCGCAGTATAGTTACACTAGATGTCTCCTGTAGCAGTATAGTTACACTAGATGTCTCCTGTAGCAGTATAGTTACACTAGATGTCTCCTGTAGCAGTATAGTTACACTAGATGTCTCCTGTAGCAGTATAGCTACACTAGATGTCTCCTGTAGCAGTATAGTTACACTAGATGTCTCCTGTAGCAGTATAGTTACACTAGATGTCTCCTGTATCAGTATAGTTACACTAGATGTCTCCTGTAGCAGTATAGTTACACTAGATGTCTCCTGTAGCAGTATAGTTACACTAGATGTCTCCTGTAGCAGTATAGTTACACTAGATGTCTCCTGTAGCAGTATAGTTACACTAGATGTCTCCTGTAGCAGTATAGTTACACTAGATGTCTCCTGTAGCAGTGTAGTTACACTAGATGTCTCCTGTAGCAGTGTAGTTACACTAGATGTCTCCTGTAGCAGTATAGTTACACTAGATGTCTCCTGTAGCAGTATAGTTACACTAGATGTCTCCTGTAGCAGTATAGTTACACTAGATGTCTCCTGTAGCAGTATAGTTACACTAGATGTCTCCTGTATCAGTATAGTTACACTAGATGTCTCCTGTAGCAGTATAGTTACACTAGATGTCTCCTGTAGCAGTATAGTTACACTAGAAGTTTCCTGTAGCAGTATAGTTACACTAGATGTCTCCTGTAGCAGTATAGTTACACTAGATGTCTCCTGTAGCAGTATAGTTACACTAGATGTCTCCTGTAGCAGTATAGTTACACTAGATGTCTCCTGTAGCAGTATAGTTACACTAGATGTCTCCTGTAGCAGTATAGCTACACTAGATGTCTCCTGTAGCAGTATAGTTACACTAGATGTCTCCTGTAGCAGTATAGTTACACTAGATGTCTCCTGTATCAGTATAGTTACACTAGATGTCTCCTGTAGCAGTATAGTTACACTAGATGTCTCCTGTAGCAGTATAGTTACACTAGATGTCTCCTGTAGCAGTATAGTTACACTAGATGTCTCCTGTATCAGTATAGTTACACTAGATGTCTCCTGTCGCAGTATAGTTACACTAGATGTCTCCTGTAGCAGTATAGTTACACTAGATGTCTCCTGTAGCAGTATAGTTACACTAGATGTCTCCTGTAGCAGTATAGTTACACTAGATGTCTCCTGTAGCAGTATAGTTACACTAGATGTCTCCTGTAGCAGTATAGTTACACTAGATGTCTCCTGTATCAGTATAGTTACACTAGATGTCTCCTGTAGCAGTATAGTTACACTAGATGTCTCCTGTAGCAGTATAGTTACACTAGATGTCTCCTGTAGCAGTATAGTTACACTAGATGTCTCCTGTAGCAGTATAGTTACACTAGATGTCTCCTGTAGCAGTATAGTTACACTAGATGTCTCCTGTAGCAGTATAGTTACACTAGATGTCTCCTGTAGCAGTATAGTTACACTAGATGTCCCCTGTATCAGTATAGTTACACTAGATGTCTCCTGTATCAGTATAGTTACACTAGATGTCTCCTGTAGCAGTATAGTTACACTAGATGTCTCCTGTAGCAGTATAGTTACACTAGATGTCTCCTGTAGCAGTATAGTTACACTAGATGTCTCCTGTAGCAGTATAGTTACACTAGATGTCTCCTGTAGCAGTATAGTTACACTAGATGTCTCCTGTAGCAGTATAGTTACACTAGATGTCTCCTGTATCAGTATAGTTACACTAGATGTCTCCTGTAGCAGTATAGTTACACTAGATGTCTCCTGTAGCAGTATAGTTACACTAGATGTCTCCTGTAGCAGTATAGTTACACTAGATGTCTCCTGTAGCAGTATAGTTACACTAGATGTCTCCTGTAGCAGTATAGTTACACTAGATGTCTCCTGTAGCAGTATAGTTACACTAGATGTCTCCTGTAGCAGTATAGTTACACTAGATGTCTCCTGTAGCAGTATAGTTACACTAGATGTCTCCTGTAGCAGTATAGTTACACTAGATGTCTCCTGTATCAGTATAGTTACACTAGATGTCTCCTGTAGCAGTATAGTTACACTAGATGTCTCCTGTAGCAGTATAGTTACACTAGATGTCTCCTGTAGCAGTATAGTTACACTAGATGTCTCCTGTAGCAGTATAGTTACACTAGATGTCTCCTGTAGCAGTATAGTTACACTAGATGTCTCCTGTAGCAGTATAGTTACACTAGATGTCTCCTGTAGCAGTATAGTTACACTAGATGTCTCCTGTATCAGTATAGTTACACTAGATGTCTCCTGTAGCAGTATAGTTACACTAGATGTCTCCTGTAGCAGTATAGTTACACTAGATGTCTCCTGTAGCAGTATAGTTACACTAGATGTCTCCTGTAGCAGTATAGTTACACTAGATGTCTCCTGTAGCAGTATAGTTACACTAGATGTCTCCTGTAGCAGTATAGTTACACTAGATGTCTCCTGTAGCAGTATAGTTACACTAGATGTCTCCAACGCAGTATAGTTACACTAGATGTCTCCTGTAGCAGTATAGTTACACTAGATGTCTCCTGTAGCAGTATAATTACACTAGATGTCTCCTGTAGCAGTATAGTTACACTAGATGTCTCCTGTAGCAGTATAGTTACACTAGATGTCTCCTGTAGCAGTATAATTACACTAGATGTCTCCTGTAGCAGTATAGTTACACTAGATGTCTCCTGTAGCAGTATAGCTACACTAGATGTCTCCTGTAGCAGTATAGTTATACTAGATGTCTCCTGTAGCAGTATAGTTACACTAGATGTCTCCTGTAGCAGGACAGTCCCACTAGATTTCCAGCAGAATGTAGGCTAGAGAATGGAAGCGTGCTGTGCCATTGTTTTATTTGCTCCAATGACATGACACAAAAGACCTGTACCTGTAATCAGGTGTAAATTAGCTTTGCAGTTGTCAAGTTCTGTCAATATTTCTAGCAATGGGGATTAATATTCCTCTCTGCCACGTTTCATTTTTCACAACTCAGCGGTTCAGTTACTCATTTGTGAAGCAAATAATAATAAAAGTGATTGAGTTATGAATCAACTTAACAGCACATACAAAATGGGCATCAGATACGGATTTGTAATGTCACCAGATCTTGTCTCCCTGTATACAGAAAATATGTGAGATATAGAAAACATTCTAGTAAACTGCAGTTCTATCTATACACTGTGGCCCTTGTTTGCCTTGCGGTGTCAGGGGTGGAAGAGTTCTCTTGAGATGGCCTTCTTGTGTGCTGTTTGTAAGCTTGTTACTGTGGCTTCTTTAATTTCTGTGATCCATCTTTTACATGGTCTGTCTTTGTAAAGGCAGAAAAAAAACTGCAGTTGTAGGTTAGAATCTGAATAATCTAAGATATGCTGATGATACAGTACTGATTGCTGACAGTGAACCAGAAGTTCAAACCCTGCTAAACAAGATAGTACAAGAAAGTGAAAACAGAGGCCTCAGTCTAAACAAGAATAAAACAGAAGTAATGGTTGTTTCAAAGAATTATACATCACCAAGATGCAGTGTTAATATAAATTTATGCAATGGAGCCCGTTTTTGCATTCATTCTCAAACTACCATCGGTTCTCTCTTGTAGCAGGATGTTCCTACTTGAAGCTACAGAGTTACGTGCTATGAGTGGTACTCTCGGCGGGCGGCGTGCCGCTTCGTTGAGAGTGACGGAGTACATATGGGAAACCAAGTACAGTGAAGTCAATCCTCTACAACTTTTAAACCCTTTTAATCCTACTAGATTTCCAGCAAGATGTAGTCTGGAGAACGGAAATGTATTGTATCATTGTTTTATTTGTACCAATGGTCTGACATATCTGACTTCGGCATTGGTAATTATTATGTTCATGTTTTTAACACTTCCACAGAAAGGTGGATGCCTGTAACCATATCACTAGTAGGCCAGCCATACTATAGAACTGTTACTTGTACTTACACGCTGGTCAAATCATACTCAAAACTAACCATGTTCAGGCATGCTTGACATTTTTGTTGTTGCCTGTAAAACGATGTGACCACAGACACCCACAATGGAGTACTAATAATTTCTATGTGAATTCGAGTGATAGGATGTTATATCAAACTAATTCTTCTTTATGGATGTCAAGCATGGATGGTAAACAAAAAGCTCAAAGTGAGCTGGAGGCTACTGAGATATGATTTGCTAACATTCCATGGTCAGCAAGGAAAACTAATGTACAAGTCCTCAGAGATGCTGGAGTAAAAATACAAATTATAGTGAAAATTTGAAGCAGACAATCAAGATTTTTAGGGCCTGTGATGAGAAGGGTAAAACTTGGACATTTAGTAACCACCAGAAAGACCAAGGGAGAAGAGATAGAGAAAGACAAAGAGATTGCCAGATGAGTTGTCACATGAGAGAATGTCACCAACTGAACTTATTAATAACACAATAGACAGAGAGCTGTCGAAAAACGTGATCTGCTATGCCACTCGGCATGATGATTGATTGATTGATTGGTTTTACCTATAGTACTCAGCCGCCTAACCAGTGGTGAACCAAACACCATCTCACTAGTGTTGCTTTCAGCACATATTCTGTTGTAATAACACCATTCCTGAACCTTCTCAGAGATTGAGAACTAGTACTTATTTCCTAGTGGATGGTCTAACCACAGTTGTTTTTGTAATCCACAAGTGACAAGTGAACTCAAACCTGGGTTTTCTTGATTCTTGATTAGAAAACTGACCTCACAGCACATGGGGCATTTCCATAAGTGCTCAGCCTTCTGTTCCAGCAGCCATTCGACTAGATGGTGTTTCGAGTCCAATGCCGCCGAAACAGACATTGACATCAGGGCACAACTCTGGCCCTTGCGACAGGTTTCTTTGTTGTTCCGCCAACCTACGCAGTGCCCGTAACTAGTTCAGGCACAACGTCGGCCTGTAGGAACAACATGGTAACTGTTATCTAAGGTTACAACTACAGGCCTGGGTTTTCTGGCCACATTCAAGTAACATAGCCCCTACACCACTGCAACTTCTCAACAGGAATGACTGAAGAGAGATTATCCAGGAAGATGAACATATAACCCTTTAACAAGCCAGTGATTTAATTGCACTCTGATGTATACAATTTCAGTAAAATTTTAGTTTCTATCTCAATTTTTATAAATTGCCTTTACCAATTTCAAATAAGACCTTGTCTCTCTCAATCTCTGTCTCTTTGATTTTCAGCTGTAGTTGCTGCACCTTGCTTTCATAGTGAACCTTGAGGGAATTCATCTTCTTTCGGGTCATCTCAAGTTCTTCTATGAGCCTCTGTTTTATGGTAATCTCACACATCAGATTCGCCAAATCCTCATGAACATTGTCAGAATCTGGAAAAAAAATTGGAGCGAGGGATATATTAAGTTAATGAACTAAAAAGTAATAGTAATCACACATCTATTGTGGATACAAAGCCAGTGCACTAACTTCAAAATTCCGATTTAAACTTTAACAACCGGTCTACAAAGTCAGTGCACTCACTTGAAAATTCCTATTTAAACTTTGACCCACCGGACTACAAAGTCAGTGAACAAATTGATGCCATACACTAGCTCTAAGTTACTCTAGTATCTAAATATAAATACAAAGAACTGACCTGCTCCATCAGTGTCTGATGAGGTATCCAACTCTGAACCATCATCATTAATATCAGTATCATCCTCCTCATCACCAATGTCTCCATCATCCTGCAACAACATAAAATCATCAATTGCTTGTACTCTTGAAATGTTAGCAAGTCATAATCACAACAGTCTATGTTCAATATGCTATAACATTGTGATTGAGATGTTCAGCAATCAAGGAGTTCAACCAGTTAGTTATGAGTATTTTTTCTTCCAAGATCATGGCTAAAATGCATGACCAGGTAGTGGAACATGGTGTTGCATGAAACATATGGGGGAAAAATAGACAATTTCCATCTACAGAGAACAGGAACAGTCAATTACCACATGCTGAAGAACATTCTGAATATCTTCTTCGTCGTTCATTCTCAAACTCACACTGGATATCTTTTGTAGCAGGACCATGATCCTATTAGATTTCCAGAAGGATGTAGTCTAGAGAATGGAAATTCGTTGTTTCGCCGTTTTATTTGCACCAATGGCCCAACACATCCGCCTTCAGCATAATTCTGAATAAGATGTCAGACCACCTATGGATGTGTCTGGAGTGCGATGATAATGATCTGAGGACTCACTAACAACACATTTAGAATAACTTGTTGATATTTAGTGGATTAAATTTAAAGGACAGATAATTCCATCCAAATAAAGAAAATAATTCCAGAGACAAAAAGTTTAATATTTAATCATAGATGGATTGAGAGGAAAATGTTTAGGAATCTATCTATCTAGTTAGTTGTTAGTTAGTCATTGGATCAACGTCATTGCACTCCGGACAAGTCCATAGGTGCTCAGATCTGTCCTTGAGTGTAGCCGCCATTACATGTTGACTGACAGTCCCAGTACACAGTTGATTGACCATCATTCTTTCTTGCTCACGAAACCGCTCAGTTCTAGCAACACCACATTTCAAAACCAAATTCATTTACTCGAGTCATGGAACAAGAGTCATTGTCACTTATGCAGTCATTTGCTCATGCGCTTTCCCGTAGGGTGTTCAAAATATCTGCTCGATCCATCGCTCCGCCAACAGCCGTAGTAGCAGTGTGTGTGGCCAACCTATCTGCTCTCTCATTACACTGGACTCCTGCAAGTCCCGGCACAAAAATGAAAGTCACTTTACGCATAAATCTATCTATCTATGCTCCTTCAGCACCAAATATGGTGCATAGGGTAGAAATCAGAGCTCTCCAATTTGAGCAATGTGATGTTACTGTGTGTAATTCTTGTACCAGTATGTTGTTGAGACCCATAGTCATACCCTCTTTGGTGATTGTTCTGCGAAGACTCTCTCTTGGTCTTCCTCTTTTTCCTTTTTCCATCTGGTGCCCATTTTAATGCTTGTAATGGCAGTCTGTTCTCATTCATTCAGTACATGTCTGATATAAATCCATCATTTTCTTCTTATTGTTGTAAAAACATATGGCTGTTTGGTGTCTTCTAAGACATTTATTTTCAAATTAGTTCAATTTCTTCTACAGCACTTTTGTCATTTTCCAACTTTCACAACCATATGTCAACACGGATATCACATTGGAGTTGAACAGTCGTAGTTTAGCATGTTTACTTATTGTTTTTTATTTCCAGATGTTTGTTAGGTGGTGGAACACACTTGATGCCAACTCAATACTGGTAGAGATCTCTTTTGTTGTATCTCCATCTTGTGTCATAATGCTGCCTAAATAAGAAAATTTACCAACTGTCTGAATTGTTTTTCCATTGAGGGTGATTTTAAGGTCACAGTTACTTAATTCATTAACTAAGTCTTGGATGTATTGACTGCCAGTCTATCTATCCAGCATTGATACATTGAAGAGACAAACACCAATCTATCTAGCCAGGATTGATACATTGAAGAGACTTAAACACCAATCTATCTAGCCAGGATTGATACATTGAAGAGACAATCACCAATCTATCTAGCCAGCATTGATACATTGAAGAGACAAACACCAATCTATCTATCCAGCATTGATACATTGAAGAGACAAACACCAATCTATCTAGCCAGGATTGATACGTTGAAGAGACAATACCAATCTATCTAGCCAGCATTGATACATTGAAGAGACAAACACCAATCTATCTATCCAGCATTGATACATTGAAGAGACAAACACCAATCTATCTATCCAGCATTGATACATTGAAGAGACAAACACCAATCTATCTATCCAGCATTGATACATTGAAGAGACTTAAACACCAATCTATCCAGCCAGGATTGATACATTGAAGAGACAAACACCAATCTATCTAGCCAGCATTGATACATTGAAGAGACAAACACCAATCTATCTAGCCAGCATTGATAGATTGAAGAGACAAACACCAATCTATCTAGCCAGGATTGATACGTTGAAGAGACAATACCAATCTATCTAGCCAGCATTGATACATTGAAAAGACTTAAACACCAATCTATCTGGCCAGCATTTGAAGAGACAAACACCAATCTAATTAAACAGCAATGATACATTGAAGAGACAAACACCAATCTATCTATCCAGCATTGATACATTGAAGAGACAAACACCAATCTATCTAGCCAGCATTGATACATTGAAGAGACAAACACCAATCTATCTATCCAGCATTGATACATTGAAGAGACAAACACCAATCTATCTAGCCAGCATTGATACGTTGAAGAGAAGAGGAATACTGATGGTCAAAGAGATTAACCATGTGTTACTGAGTTGTCTTGTATGAAGAGAAGTGTGCCATATGTTACCACTATACAACTACACAGCTACAAACAACACATTATACGTCAACACAGAGCAAGACAAGTTCACATCTTCAACATTAACATACCTTATTTCTGTCCTCATCAAATCTTTCCTGGAGTCTAGCCTGCTCATCTTCTCTTGTGCTGCCAGCAGCATTAATGTTTTCTTTGTCACTTCTGGATGTCATGAAAACAGGAAGACAGGACAAAGCTAATATATCTCATTAATAGACATTCATTAATTGACATTCATTAATAGACATTCATTAATTGATAACCGACAAAGCGAAAACTAAGACTTAGAATTAATATTGATAACATTTACTTTTTCTACGTTATGTATCCTTTGCAGAACATTGTACGGTACTCACTGTCACTCTGTAAGCCCTAGTTCTGTGCAAGTTGTCGAGCATCTTCCAGTGCCATATTCAGAAGCTCTTTGATATCCTGCAGTCTTAGTCTGCATCTTGTTCTCTTTTCTGGAATCATACCCTCCATGATTAATCTCTCCAACTCATTGTGTCTTTTTATATGTCCAAATTATATTAACTTGCATTTTCTTGTGTTTTGGAGGAGTCAGACTTCTTATATGCTCAGGTCTTTATGGACATCTGTGTTGGATTGTTTTCAGCCCATGATACATCAATAAACTAAAATCTGATTTCTGCCCATGATACATCAATAAACTAAAGTCTAATTTCTGCAGTTGAAAAGAAAGGTAAATATTAACAGATATAGTGTGTCACCACTACGGATGCAACACAATAAACATCGGTCAAGCTAAAACTGGACATATAAAACAGAACTCATAGAATGTTAATGATCTAAAAGAGACAACACAATAAAGCAATTGCTTACTCTTGATGAAATGTTTGTGAATATGACATCTGCAACTTGTGTAGTCTTTTCATCTCCTTCTTTGCTTCATGAAGAACAGAAGTCTCCATCAAGCTCAGTGATGCTGGAGCTTCCATCCCTCCTGCATAGGAAGATGTCAAGGACATGGAGCTGAGTGACATCCTAGATGTTGGAGATCTAGGAGCCCGTGCTGATGACCTGCTCAAATGCTCACACAAGGATTCAGACTCTGACAATTTAGTCCTGGAAAATCAAACCAGATTCTCATAAATTTTACACTATTAAACAGCAATATCTAATGATTGTTGAGACACATGATAGAGTTGTCTAGTGAATAAGCATTTGTTTTCACTCTTGTTGTAAATAAGAAGTGTTTGTATATCCCTCTTGTTGTAAATAAGAAGTGTTTGTATATCACTCTTGTAAATAAGAAGTATTTGTATATCACTTTTGGTGTAAACAAGAAGTGTTTGTTTGTCACTCAACATGCCCTTGACTGTGTCCAATAAATTCACCAAGTATCATGAGAAATTCAGAACATTTATACAGAAAACTATGTTCTGGAAAGAATGTCATCTGCATTAATATCATACACATATAAATGTTAAACTATGTTGTTTAAAACATGCAATGGAAAGCACAGTTCAACTTATACAAGAAACTACACTGCAGATATTGACATTACTAGACAACAATTTATACAAGAAACAACACTGCAGATATTGACATTACTAGACAACAATTTATACATGACACAACACTGCAGATATTGACATTACTAGACAACAATTTATACATGACACAACACTGCACATATTGACATTACTAGCCAACAATTTATACAAGAAACAACACTGCAGATATTGACATTACTAGACAACAATTTATACAAGAAACAACATTGCAGATATTGACATTACTAGCCAACAATTTATACAAGAAACAACACTGCAGATATTGACATTACTAGACAACAATTTATACAAGAAACAACACTGCAGATATTGACATTACTAGACAACAAGTTATACATGACACAACACTGCAGATATTGACATTACTAGACAACAATTTATACAAGAAACAACAATGTAGATAATGATATAGACATTACTAACAAATAAAAGAAGAAGAATGAACCAAAGATCCTTTATTTGTCTTCCTCTGCAATCGTTCTCCAACTTTTGCCAATTAGTAAGATGTAGTCAGGAGAACTAAATACATTTACAACTTGGTTACTGCAATGATATGAAGTAGACAATCACATGCTCAACTCTACTTAGTTGCCTCTTACAACATGCATGGTTGATGTTCTTTTGCTCCCCTTTCAAGCGTCTGCATCATTTTTTGGTGTACTTCTCTACTCTTAATTTAATTTGAACAGAAGAAAACTGGAAAAATACTTACTTCAAATCTTCTATTTCGTGAATGTATTTTTTTATCAAATTTGAAACATCTTCATTTGTAGCTTGACCTGTATGGAAAAAAAGAAACACCAAACAACTACTAAGGAAATAATTCAATTCTTTGGGTGTCAGAATACTCTCATCAAATAAGGAGCAAAGGGTCTGAAATAACACATAATTATAAGCAGTGAAAACAAAAATATGTTCACATGTAGTTTAACAAGTGTGGAATAACATGCGCATAAAAATATTAAAACATTCAAGAGATCAAAGACAATCTTACATGGACTGTACCTTGAGAGATAAAGAGCTATGGCAAACAGAAGGCTTTGAAAACATTCAATTCCAGTCCTAGTTTACTATTAAAACATATTTTCACAATGTATTTTAAAATCTCAAGATACCAGAATGTATCTTTTTTTAACTCTTTCCACATGCAGAAGGTCTTTCTTAGACCAACTATTTTACAACAGCAAACTGTTGTATTAGGTGACATGCCAATATAGTGAGATTCACTTCTTGTGGCAGCCCCCACAGTATTTCATCTGTAGAAATATATTTTCCTTTATCTATCTTCTTCTTCTTCTGTGTTCGTTCTCAAACTCCTGCAGATTAGCAGGATGTAGTCCGGAGAACGGAATGCGTTGTGTTATGGTTTACAGCCTTGCTGCGATATTTGCGCCTTTCAGCCTGACACATCCGACTTCAGCATGGCTTTGGATCACTGACCCTATATAGCCAACTCCATCCCATAACCTCCTTAGTCGCCTTTTACGACATGCATGGAAGGTAAACAGTGTTGCTATTCTTTGCTCCTCTTTCGGGCCCGGCAACACACGGGCGCTTTGTCTATCTATTCACTAAACTAATTGTTGCCTTTCAGCGTCAGGGGTAGAAGAGTTTTCTGGAGATGGCCCTCATGTGTTCTGAGTATATTGTGGAGTTTGCCGCCTCTTTTATTTTGGTGGTCCATCATTTTCGTGGTAGCCTCTAGGTCTGCCTTCACTGTATCTGTGAAGCATAGCTTGCTGTGGTATGCTGTCTGATGGTAGTCTGCTGATGTGTGCAAACCATTTTATCTGTTGTTTTTTAATATATTCCAAGATTGGGATGGTGCCGGTATGTCTAATGTCCTGATTTCTCTGTCTCTTAGCGATATTCCTAGTATTCTGTGCAACATGTTTATGTTTATCTTGTGCTGTCATTGTCCATGTTTGGAATTGGTAACAGTGTTGGTATAATATTGTTTTGAATAGTGTTATTTTGGTGTTTAAATCTACATTTTTGTTTCTGAAGATTGGTGTCATTTGCCCTAGGGCTTGGTATGCTTTACTACATCTATTGTGTATTTATTTGCTGCTCCTGCCATCTGTTGTTATATTGCTTCCTAGGTATATGAATTCTGTCACTTGTTTAAGTCTGTTGTTTCCAATATATGTGGTGTTTCTATTCTTCCTATCTTTTTTACTTCGGTCTTCTCTATACTTTTCTTCATGTTAAAGGTTGGGCATGTTTGATGTAATCTGTCTATTTGTCTGTGTAGTTGCTCTTCTGATGATTCTACTAGTACTTAGTCATCTGCAAATAGCAATTCATTTAAGCTATAAATAACAAAATATTTTCCTTTGTGATGCAACATTAAGAGAACCCAGCATTGCACATCGGATTGTGGGAAGCAGACAAGATCTGGTCCTTGCCTAGCAGTTCTAGCCGTCGACATGTATGTGGTGTCCCCAGCAATGAACAAGTGGCACATGGGGGTGATAGTAAAAAGCAACTCTGTGCAGGATGTGACAGTTCCATGTGAGAATCCAGAATCAGGCAAACATGTTAGTCCTGCCTAATTGGATAGCCCCCTTTGATGCAGGGAATGCATGGCTGGCCATCCCTACCGATCCCAGTAACCAATGCTCATGGCTGGTTGCTATGGACACCTCTGACAGGAAAGTATGCTTGGCACGGGGGTTCCAACTTTGCTAGTTGCTGAAAGATAGACAAGCCAAAAAAACCCTGGAATTTGTCCCTCTAAATAAGAGACTTCTCAAAGTAGTGCACATTATTCAGAGTTGAAGTCTTCTGGGCTCTGAAATAAAGCTCTGAAGAAACAGCACATTACATACAGGTAGTAAGAGCTGATTGCTCATAATTCCTGGTGATGAAAACAACGCCAAATCTACAACACATTTTGTCTCAAAATAAACTTGTCATTGTTCAAGGAATGAAATAAGTGTGTCATAATCACATTCTTACCATCACTTCCAAGCACAGAACAAGATAAACTTGCCATTGTTCAAGGAATGAAATAAGTGTGTCATAATCACATTCTTACCATCACTTCCAAGCACAGAACAAGATAAACTTGCCATTGTTCAAGGAATGAAATAAGTGTGTCATAATCACATTCTTACCATCACTTCCAAGCACAGAACAAGATAAACTTGTCATTGTTCAAGGAATGAAATAAGTGTGTCATAATCCCATTCTTACCATCACTTCCAAGCACAGAACAAGATAAACTTGTCATTGTTCAAGGAATGAAATAAGTGTGTCATAATCACATACTTACCATCACTTCCAAGCACAGAGAACACAGCAGCATCAGCAAGTAACTGAGAATTTTTTACTTTCAGTGCCTCGATGGTGTCTTGTAGAGCTTTCACTCGCTGTCGTAGTTTGTCATTCTCCAACTGTAACATGCTGTTCTCTGTAACCATGTCATTGACAGACTCCATACCATCAGTATCAATGGTTCTCCGGCCCTATAGATGTTACATATATTCATTTATTTAGTTAGTTTGTTTAGTTTAAATTTTAGTCATCTATTATCAACTAAGTATATCGAGCGAGACTCTAGGCTCACATAACACAGCTATTGTCAACTAAGTATATCGAGCGAGCTCTAGGCTCACATAACACAGCTATTGTCAACTAAGTATATCGAGCGAGCTCTAGGCTCACATAACACAGCTATTGTCAACTAAGTATATCGAGCGAGACTCTAGGCTCACATAACACAGCTATTGTCACCTAAGTATATCGAGCGAGCTCTAGGCTCACATAACACAGCTATTGTCAACTAAGTATATCGAGCGAGCTCTAGGCTCACATAACACAGCTATTGTCAACTAAGTATATCGAGCGAGACTCTAGGCTCACATAACACAGCTATTGTCAACTAGGTATATCGAGCGAGCTCTAGGCTCACATAACACAGCTATTGTCAACTAAGTATATCGAGCGAGCTCTAGGCTCACATAACACAGCTATTGTCAACTAAGTATATCGAGCAAGCTCTAGGCTCACATAACACAGCTATTGTCAACTAAGTATATCGAGCGAGACTCTAGGCTCACATAACACAGCTATTGTCAACTAAGTATATCGAGCGAGCCAAGCCTATCAGCTCACATAAACAGCTATTGTCAACTAAGTATATCAAGTGCACCTATAGGCTCACATAAACAGTTATTGTCAACAAAGTATATTATGTTACAAAAACTCTTACCAAGAATTAAACATTTCACATGTACAGGATGTTTGTAATTGACCTGTGACATATTACACAGATGCATGCCCCTGTGAGAAAGTCTACAGAAAATACAAGATATAATGCAATATTGCCCACTGTACCACACAAAAAGAAAAATATGGTCATATGAAACAGTTATGATAGACAAGCTCTTATGACCCTGACTTGTGGACTGATGACCATAGTAAAGTCCATTGAAGAAATCAATAAAGTAAACTTAACCCATAGCATTTAACTGTCATGGGGTTGTGAGATGTTAGTTTCTCACATTTCAATGACTGCTATATGAGGGTGGTATCCATCTTCTCTCCTTCACAGTCTTTACTTCCCGGACTGATCCAATACCCAATTCCGGCTGGGTCGACCCGAGAGCCATATCAATCTGAAAAATATTTCTGCCTCAGCCGTGGAATGAACCCATAACCACTCATATGCGAAGTCAGTGTACTAACCACTGTGCTACGCAGTCCCAAGAAATCCATATCAGCATCTGACTCCAGAAAGTGAACTAGGAAGAAGAAGAAGAAAGGAAACACTCCACAATTGTGCATCACTTCAGGTCATCATCAGATAGCATATCCTGAACAGGATGTAGCAGTCATCATCAGATAGCATATGCTGAACAGGATGTGGTAGTCATCATATCACGTAGCACATCCTGAAGAGGATGTAGCAGTTATAACTATTGTCTGTCCCCAGGTGCACGATGGTTGATCGTATTCACACTTGCTGTAGGGGTGGGAGCTTAAGCTGTCATTCCAAGGCCAGATGTATCGCCATGGTTACAAGCATTTAACCTACAATAGGAGCTAGAAAATTAAGACCACAAGAATAGCAGTTATAACAGCCTTTCAAAACTTCTGTCGATCTTGAGACAGTCTTCCTAGCTCAATACCTCCTACTAAATTTAAAGATGCTATAGAAGATGTCTGCTGTATTGAAGTATAGTCAGTTGGTTCGTTGGTTGCTACTCCCAGGAATTGCGAATGATTTCCTCTTACTTTCTATGTGCAGTTGGGTGGTTTCTCAGAGCTTTCTTTTATACCCAGGAGAGCTTTCGGCTTAGTGCAGTGCCCATTGAAGCATAAAAGAGATGGCCTTTTGCATGTTTGCAGATGATCTTTAACTTTACTGGCTCTATAGGAGCCTATAACCCCTGACGCTATGACGTAACTAGTCACGGTGCGCATCTCCAGTCACCCCCATTGCTATGCCCCAATTCATCAGTATGGAATCACATGAAGTTAAACTCATATGACATAAAATTCCCGCCACATAAAGCTAGGAATACGTCACAGCCTAAAGGTCAAATTCCTTTACACATTATGATTGTAAGAAGGGAGAAAGCCAGCTGATTTTGTAAACTAATTTCTGGAACGACATTGTCCATTTTCGCCGCCAATTTTACTACAAAATATAGTGCTGAGTGGCATGATAAGTGATTGTCATGGAAAGTAATATCTACATGTTTTAATTGTTGTTTTTGTGTTTTAGTTGTTGTTATAATAAAAGGATGTTCATTTATTCATTGAAAAACACAAAAACAATATGTAAACATGATTATATTCATTATTCATTCCTTTATTTACTTGTGCAAAATTTTATTTGATATCTTTATAAACAAAAAAGTTATCGCATTTACCAAACATTCACCATAAATAACGCAAATTTTCCAAAAAGAATCCGGACACAGGAAAAATTGCGTAATTTTAACCCAGAGCCCATAAGGTTAAGCAAACAGAATAAATCTTGATATGCTTAGCCTGGACATAAAGGGCAGTTTTGTTACCAGATTTTTTAGTCCCTATTTAAGTATAAAATTACTGGATGAAAAATTACTGTAATGGAATGAGATAAATGTGCATGTTCAAGGATACAGACATGAAAATATGACGACTTATGACAGTTGTCTTGCTGTCAGAGTTATAAAACAATACAAACAACATACCATCTTAAACTCTATGAGTTCTTGCTGCAGTGCCGTAATCTCTGCTCTGAGAATAGCCAATTGTTTACTGGCCTTATCCTGGTTTGCAATGACTTTATTCTGGATATTACGAGCACGGTTGGCATATTTCAATGTGTTCAACGTTTCCATGAAGTCACGGTCAGAAGGTGATACACAAGCAATCATGAGTGTACGGCTATGGGAATAAGATATACAAGCATGAGTGTGTGGTTTTGAGAATGATGTACAATAATGAATGAGTGGGAATAGGATATATAATCATGCATGCATGACTGTGGGAATAAGATATATAATCATGCATGCATGACTGTGGGAATAAGATATACAATTGAAAACGATACACAATGGAATAAGACAAAGTAATCATAAGTGATTGACTGAGAATGAAATATACAATCATGAGTATGTGACTGTGGGAATAAGATATACAATGGAATAAGATACACAATTGCCCATGTGTTGCCGGGCCCAAAAGGGGAGCAAAGAATAGCAACACTGTTTACCTTACAAGCATGTCGTAAAAGGCGACTAAGGAGGTTATGGGATGGAGTTGGCTGTCCCATCCGATATAGGGTCAGTGACCCAAAGCCATGCTGAAGTCGGATGTGTCAGGCCAAAAGGTGCAGATATCGCAGCAATGCTGTAAACTAGGACACAACGCATTCCGTTCTCTGGACAACATCCTGCTAACCTGCAGGAGTTTGAGAATGAACGCAGAAGAAGAAGAAGAAAGTATGTAATAACAAATGTCTAACTGGGAAAAAAATATACAATGGAAAATGATATACAACCATGAGTTTGTGACTATGGGAATAAGATATACAATCATTAGTGTGTAGCTGTGGGAATAAGATATACAATCATTAGTGTGTAGCTGTGGGAATAAGATATACAATCATGAGTGTGTAGCTGTGGGAATAAGATATACAACCATGAGTGTGTAGCTGTGGGAATAAGATATACAACCATGAGTGTGTAGCTGTGGAAATAAGATATACAATCATTAGTGTGTAGCTGTGGGAATAAGATATACAATCATTAGTGTGTAGCTGTGGGAATAAGATATACAACCATGAATGTGTAGCTGTGGAAATAAGATATACAATCATTAGTGTGTAGCTGTGGGAATAAGATATACAACCATGAGTGTGTAGCTGTGGAAATAAGATATACAATCATTAGTGTGTAGCTGTGGGAATAAGATATACAACCATTAGTGTGTAGCTGTGGAAATAAGATATACAATCATTAGTGTGTAGCTGTGGGAATAAGATATACAACCATGAGTGTGTAGCTGTGGGAATACAATATTTTGACTTTGATTTATAGATTAAGCAATTCTTTTTGAGCGATAAATTACAAAATTCCTTGAATTGTATTGATGTATGAATAAGCTATACAATCAGAGTGTATGGCTGTGGGAAAAATGATGTGCATACAATGAGTGTACACCTGATCGAATAAGATTGCACAGAATCATGAGTCTACATCTGTGGAAATAAAGTATGTCAAGCAAGAGTCTGCCTCAAAATGACAAAGCTGCAATGTTTCCTAGCCAGTATCTCTTCATCATCCATGGAGAACACTTGATAGAAGAGAAAAGTAAGAAATTGAGACAATATGTGAAAGATTTGTTCACAGGTGACAGGTTGATAGTCTATTCGCCAACTTTCCTCAGTAGTTTCCTACGACATGTCTGAAACGAAGACACTGACCCTATTATTTGCAATCCAAACTAATAAGTACAAACCCTGATTGCCACACAAGCAAGAAGGGTATAAGATTTGTACACACACACAAATTTGATGCTGATGATGCATGTCTGTCACATGATTATTGTTTTTGTTTCATTTATGATCAAGTTCCCATTGGATATCTCTTATAGCAGAACAATGGTCTTACTAGTTTTCCCTTATAATCAAAATTAATGGTCCTGCTAGATTTTAACTCTTTTACAGAACAATGGTCCTACTAGATTTCATCTCTTATATCAGAACAATGGTCCTACTAGACTTCATCTCATATATCAGAACAATGGTCCTATTAGATTTAAGCTCTTTTACAGAACAATGGTCCTATTAGATTTAAGCTCTTTTACAGAACAATGGTCCTATTAGATTTAAGCTCTTTTACAGAACAATGGTCCCACTAGATTTAAGCTCTTTTACAGAACAATGGTCCCACTAGATTTAAGCTCTTTTACAGAACAATGGTCCTACTAGACTTCATCTCATATATCAGAACAATAGTCCTACTAGATTTAAGCTCTTTTACAGAAAAATGGTACTACTATATTTAATCTCATATATCAGAACAATGGTCCTACTAGATTTTAACTCTTTTACAGAACAATGGTCCTACTAGATTTCATCAAATATATCAGAACAATGGTCCTACTAGATTTAAGCTCTTTTACAGAACAATGGTCCTACTATATTTAATCTCATATATCAGAACAATGGTCCTACTATATTTAAGCTCTTTTACAGAACAATGGTCCTACTATATTTAATCTCATATATCAGAACAATGGTCCTACTAGATTTAAGCTCTTTTACAGAAAAATGGTCCTACTATATTTAATCTCATATATCAGAACAATGGTCCTACTAGATTTAAGCTCTTTTACAGAACAATGGTCCTACTAGACTTCATCAAATATATCAGAACAATGGTCCTACTAGATTTAAGCTCTTTTACAGAACAATGGTCCTACTATATTTAATCTCATATATCAGAACAATGGTCCTACTAGATTTAAGCTCTTTTACAGAACAATAGTCCTACTAGATTTAAGCTCTTTTACAGAACAATAGTCCTACTAGATTTAAGCTCTTATATCAGAACAATAGTCCTACTAGATTTAAGCTCTTTTACAGAACAATAGTCCTACTAGATTTCTCTTATATCAGAACAATGGTCCTACTATATTTCATCTTATAACAGAACAATGGTCCTACTATATTTCTCTTATATCAGAACATTGGTCCTACTAGATTTCTCTTATATCAGAACAATGGTCCTACTATATTCCATCTTAGAACAATAGTCCTACTAGATTTCTCTTATATCAGAACAATGGTGCTACTATATTCCATCTTAGAACAATAGTCCTACTAGATTTCTCTTATATCAGAACAATGGTGCTACTTGATTTCTCTTATATCAGAACAAGTCCTACTAGATTTCCATTATCATGTAGTACAGATAATAGAAATGTATTGATGTATTGTGTTGCAATTGTATTTGTTCCAATGGCCCAACACATTGTACTTCAATAGAGTCAAAGGTCTATTCAACTACTTACAAGATACTTTCATAGTAAAATTGTCTAAAACAAAAACACAAACACTGACCTGTTACCGCCTAACGAGTCTTGTAGCAGCCTAGTCAACTTGGAGTCCCTGTAAGGAACATGGCTACCTCTCTTAGTCTGGTCTCCAAGTGCAGATATCACATTGCCCAAGGCTAGCTACAATCATTTTGGAGAAATGATGTGTCAATTAATCAGTATTATTAAAATCTCAGGTTGGATGGAGAGAGTTTAACAAACACAAGAAACATGCTCTTACAGACAAAGAGAAAAATAGAGAACTAATGGAGGGAGAGAGTGAACATAACAAACACAAGAAACAGGAGGTAAATACAAATTTAAGTATACAATATTTTGGTTACTTATACAAGAAACATGAATAGGGTAATGAAGGTTTGATAATCACTCAAGACACGCATAATAACACACACAAATCGACGTTTCAACCAAAAGGCCTTTATCAAGACAACAATGAAAACAAAATTAAAACATCCAACGGCAAACGCGCAGTAAGGATATGGATGTTCACATTGGCATGTGTGATATAGATCTATGTTGACAGGTATGCTGACATGAGACCCTAATGTCTGATATAGAATATACTTTTAATATAAAAGTATTCTATACACAATACATATAATATAATATGTCTGCTATAATACTGCACAGGTACGGGGGATGTCTGCTATAATACTGTACAGGTACAGGGGGATGATCAAAAAGTAATGACTCCTAATTTTTATCTAAGTAAATACTGTATTGGTGTGCAATTTGTTAATTTTGTGAGAATCCCCAAACAATTTTCTGCACTGTACAGTATAACCAACCTGTTTCATTAACGTTGTAACAGTTTTAAAAATGGCTGCCAAAGAAGTACGGTTAAAACAACGATATGTTATCAATGCTGAAGGCAAGACCCTAATTTGCATTCACAAACACTTGAATAATGTTTATAGAGATTCAACAGTGGATGTTTGCACTGTCCAATGTTGGGCACATCATTGTGGCGAAGCTGAAGTAGGTCAATCCTCAATGGATAACCTAAAGAGAACTAGTCGTTCGTCTACCGCAGTGACACCATACAGCATTCATCAAATTTATGACATCAATCGTGGTGATCGTCAGGTATTACTGGATGAACTGCATGTCAGATTGTCCATTAGTAAAGGTAGTGTCCAGAACATAGTTAAAGATCTGGGTTATTGAAAGGCATGTGCATGTTGGGTGCCAAGAATGTTGACAGACATAAAGAAACAGGAAAACCAAAGCCATTAACCTTCCCACCATTACGAAACTGAAGGAGATGAGTTTGTATCAAATATGGTGACAGGCAATGAGACTTAACTTTTTTTAAAACCAGAATCCAAGAGGCAGTTACTGGAATGGCATCACACAACATCGTCGATAAGAAAGAAGTTAAAAAGTTCACCAGCTGTATGTTTTGGAATGAGAAGGGTGTGATTCTTCTTGATTTCTTGAAACAAAGGAACACAGTGAATGCAGCCTGTTATATTGAAACTTTGAAGAAGTTTAGAGTACATCTTCGGCAGCTTTGCCCATTAAAAGATCAGAGAATTGCACTAATGTTGCATGATAATGCCACGCCACACATCGTTAAATGCACCATTAATGCAAATGAATAATTTGGCTGGACAGTATTACTATCTTCCCCTTACAGTCCCAATCATGCACCGTCAGACTTCCATCTGTTTGGATCATTAAAAGAAGATCTGCACAGACAAGACTTTAACGACACCAACAACCTTAAACGTCCTGTATGCAATTGGTTTAGGTAAAAAGCACAAATTTGTATCATGCAGGAATACATGCCCTTGTGTGAAGATGGACAAAAACTGTACCACATAAAGGAGACTACATTGAGAAATACATTTTTGAAGTACAGACTTCAGACTACATTTTAATGTGAGTTTTATCTATTTTTGTGCCTATTTAATTAAATTTTAATTAGGAGGCATTACTTTTTGACCATACCTTGTAGTAGTGACTCAGAGGACATAGATTCAGATGATATCTGCAGTACATGTTTCATATTTATGGTCAACCGCATGTGATACGGTAAGGTCAACATTTTAGTTTTTGGGCAACAATGACATAATGTTTTTTTGAAATCATGTTTCCTTTTGCGAGATGATTGTACATTAAAGGTCTTTACATCTCCTGCATAATATAAAGAAGCATTATGCTTGTAAATTCATAAATTAGAGTATACAGTAATAATACACTCAAATTGTTAAGAGCGAGAATATGGTGGGAAAATTGGTTAGGTAAATAATTCAAAAACTCTTAAAATTGTCCCACATTGCACTGCCGATTGGACTGATTTACCCCCGCAACCAATCATGCGTTTCCGCCTCTGTGTCCCACTAATGGCCCACTAGACAAACCACCCATGCAACAGGAAACCTTAGTAGATGATATGCCGTTATGTTAAGGCTCTCCTGTTGAAGCTTTGTAGCATGTCATCTATACAAATATAGACCCCCTCTGGGTAGAAAGCTCCTTAAATAGGCATTGCACTAAGCCAACAGCTGAAGTCTCCTGGGTATGAAATAAGCTCAGAAAAGCACACCACTGCATATAGAAAGTAAAAGCTAATTGCTCGCAATTCCTGGGGTTCTCAAACAAACAAACAAAACAAAAACCCACGCAACCAATGGGTTAAAATATATTTTAGGGTTATTTTCAAACTCCCACTAGATCTTTAGCAGAACAATGGTCTCATTAGATTTCCAGCAGCATGTTGTATGGAGAACAGACATGTAATTTTATTTGTGCCAATGGCCTGATACATGTAACTTCGGCAGTGTTAAAATACATAATTTAGGAGTTCTTTTTTGCTAAAATGTAGAAAGATCCTTCTGAAAGTTCATATCAGAATATTATGATGAAATTTAACCAATTTTGTTATTTTTAAATGTCACTGGTCATGAAATTTATGTTTTGGTCATTTGTGTACTCTTGGTCAACTTAAAAAAGTATTAAAAGTTAGGAGTTTGACAATTTAAGATAATATTTTACCTGAAATTTGTAATTATAACTTAGTCAAAAACTTAATAAATTTATAATTTATACATTAGAAATAAGGTAGGAAAAAATAACATTCAGAAAAATGAAAAATATATTGTGTAATATGACCTTGTCATTAGAGGGGAGGAAGAGGATTCTGCAGTGCTATGGGAGTGAGTCTTGGACAATAAACAAACTGGAAAATGGGAAATTAGAGCCAATAGAGATGTGATTCTACAGAAGAATGCTGAGAATACCATGGACTGCCAGAAAAGCTAATGTGGAGGTGTTGAAAGAGTCAAATGCGAAATAGAGCTTATTCAATAATATAAGAAAAAGACTTCATTTTTTAGCCACTTCATGAGACAGGGAGGTTTGGAGAACATAGTCACAACAGACAAGATTGAAGGCAACAGAGACAGGGGATGACAACGTGAGAAAATATTATACAGTTAGACAACCTGGCATCGCAGGGAAACAATCTTGATACATAATACTGGAGATAGAGAGCTGTGGAAAGCCATGACCACTTACACTAGTCTGCATGGCACCTGATGATGATAGCAATATAATTGTATTTTAAGCTACACAATTTTCTTGAACAGAACTCACCAAACCACAGTTAATTGAGATTCCTTCTTTAGCTCTGTCCCCTGTTGCTCCTGTTCTCTTTAACCTCTCTGAACCTGCCAGATCTACAAAATGAAACTTTGCTGTGAGAGTTTCAAACTCTGCCTGGGTAGAGTCTGTGTCCTTTCCTTCCTCTAGAGGGACCTGTTACAAATAGCACAAAATTGTAGGTAGGTCATTTACTAATACCGTGACAGAAATTTATATTAAATGTTAGCTGCTGGTGTGTTGTGCAAGGCCTGAAAGGCAAGCAAATAATATTTGCAATGTTACTTGCCAGACATACCATAACTAAGGAGGTTTTGGTGGTGAGGTTGGATATCCCATATCATATGTAATAGTAACGTGAACTGTTGGGGGGGTGTGGTAGGAAAAATAGATAAACACTTTGTAAGTGAAAGAAAGAAATAAAATAACACTCCATTCCAAAACGAATGGAATATGCAGTAGTAAGAGTTACAAATTAGTTTTCTCTGTCAAGGACTGACCTCTTGCAGATGTCTAGTAACCTCAGAGATCAAACACCTGGACATCAGTTAACTAGAAAGGCTTACAGGAATGTGGAATCATGTTTCTTGGATGTCATATTTGGCAGGAGTAACTGTATTCACTGCTACACACTAAGATATAAGCTGGAGGTACCTAATCCCACTATGAGAGAGGTTACATGCTTGTTAACCTCAATCTTAGAAGACAACTGTGGTTTAGAATTTGAGCATATAGCTATTAATTTAGAAGTGTCAAGTCGCCACTATACAGACCATGAGCAGTAACACGTTGATTAGCTTTGGGACCACCTTTGGTTAAATGGGTATCAGAAGTTTGTGGCTCTATTATCGTAAAAAAGTTAAACTTGCATTTGTAGATCTTAGGGTGCCTGTCACTAGTAATGGGCAGAATATCAGAGTATTTGTATATATCCATCAATGAGTTGTTGTCCTGTAAGAAGTGAGTGACAGACAACCAGCTAGAAGTAGGGAATTACCCTATCAGAGTCAAGTTCAGGAAGGACGAACAAAGTTTATGAAGGAATTATGTTAGGGTTTAGAGAATGAGGGACAAAACTGAGAAGCAACAACATTTTTGGACAGTCTTAGACCCAATCCTAGACAGATTTTTAGGAAGGTGTTGGATTAGAGATTGTGATGTGAAATCATTATATATAATGGAGTAAGACAAGGATGTGTATTAGCACCTACCCTATTTAGTATCATGTTCTCTGCTATGTTAGATGATGCTTTCAGAGATCTAGACCTGGGAGTAAACTTCACCTATCGCATAGATGGAAAATTGTTCAATGTTCGGCGGCTCCGAGCAAAAACAAAAGTTAAATTACACACAATCAGAGATCTCTTATTTGCTGATGACTGTGCCCTAAAGGCAAACTCTGAGGCTGATCTACAATGTATTATTGACAGATTCTCCAAAGCCTGTACCAACTTTGGGCTTACTATTAACACAGAGAAAACAGAAGTCATGCTACAACCAGCACTTGGCAAAAGCTATGTTGAGCCCTGAGTAAAGGTAAATGGCGTAGCACTGAAAGTTGTGAATAGATTCACATACCTAGGTAGTACGTTATCACAAATTGCAGACATTGATGATGAAATGTATACATGGTTCGTCAAGGCAGATTGTACGCAAATGTTTGGCATAGAAATGGCATTAACCTACAGACTAAGCTGAAAGTTTACAGAGCAGTGGTACTTCCAGTGCTGTTATATGCTAGTGAAACATGGACTGTGTATAGACGTCATGTGGTAAAACCCACTTTCACACAACCTGTCTCAGAAAAGTTATGAACATCAAATGGCAAGACAAAATTCCAGATACCACTGTCCTTGATTGAGCTGGTATCCCCAGTATTGACACTATCCTGATGCAGACACAGATTCGTTGGGCAGGTCATTTGATGTGTATGCCAGACCACCATCTGCCAAAGATACTTCTCTATGGTGAGCTGGAGAAGGTTACACAATCTCAAGGTGGCCAAAAGAAGCGCTACAAGGTCTCATTAAAGACCTCACTGAAAGCGTTTTGAAATAGATGAAGATACATGGTAATAACTTACACAAAATAGATCTACATGGCGCTCTACAGTCAAAAAGAGCGCATCATCTTGTGAAAAGAGGAGAAATGCAGCAACTCAACAGCAGAGAGTAGCTAGAAAGTCACGAATAGACCAAGATCCGTCTACAGTGATCATTCCATGCCCAAAACTCTCCAAGGACATTTACAGCTCGAATAGGGCTCATTAGCCATCTACGAACTCATACTCAAGGACATACCTCTAATTGAATTTTCAAAAGTGGATGTAACAAATGGTCATCATCACTTGTGATGGACGAACAACAAGGATGTGAGATTATTCAGGAGAGACGTAGGTCCAAACTGGACACCAGGAGGTCTGGACTTCAAAACAGACAAGAGATTAGAGATTAGCGCACGAGTTTAGTGTAGAGAACCATGTCAGAGTTTAGACAGCTCCTACAGAAGTGTCTCAATGTCAGTGCTTGAGTTAGATAACTAGGCAAAAGATACAACTAATGAGGTATGGCAATGCAATGATAACCTAGTGTCAGAGAGTTGGAAGACATGCAACAAACTCTGAGACCACGTCATCTAACCATACAGCAGCCACAAAGCTAATGGCTTATTATTAGGGACTCAGTATTCAGATAGTTTCAGAGAACAACAAAGCTGTTCATATGAGAACAAGTATTATTCACTAGAGAAGAAATAGAGGTATAAGTAGATAGTCGTCACTGAGTATGGGGCATATGGGTCGTGTCATATTTGCAAAGTGATTCCATCGGGGCTTATGCCCCAAAGCACTACATGTAAGAAGCAGAAATTTACTGTCGAGTTAGGTAGACAATTAGAAACAAGTCGTTCATCGTGTGCCTAGACGACGATTACCACTAGATGATGATTACCACTAGATGACGATTACCACTAGATGATGATTACCACTAGATGATGATTACCACTAGATGATTACCACTAGATGATGATTACCACTAGATGATGATTACCACTAGATGATGATTACCACTAGATGATTACTAATGATGTATTATATTCTACTACTGTTCTTATTTGTCATGATATTTCATGCATGCTGAAAACAAGACAAATTTTACAGGATCTGAACCTGCGACCTCTTGAACACAAAGCAAATGGCTTAACCACCATGCCAAGTAGACACCCCCACCCCCCAATACGTATGCAAAGAATTAAGTGCATTCACCTCATCTTTCACCATTCTGTGCTGACGTATGTGAAGAGTAAATATAGCGTGAGACCTGGAGGATGACACATTCATGTTTGTTGAAGCCGTGGCTCGTGACAGAGCACCAGATTTGAGGCACTGGATTGTCTGAAGAAAATATCAATAATAGAATCTTAACTGTACATAAAAAGTACACAACAATATGAAAAATAAATTTGTTCGGCAACATTTAGAATATAATTAGGGAAAACTGGAGTAGCTATGATGTTCCATGTTTGGCTCAATGTGTTGTATTATAAACACCATAATAGCAGGATTGACAAATAGTGCTTGTGTGTGCTGTGATTTCTTTTATTTCCAACATGTGAACATCTCAAACATTAGTACATAAGCACTATAACACAAGGGAGGAAACTCTTTACCATTTATTACTCTCCTACATTCACTCTCATATAACCATCACAAATTTATATGTGGATTCAGCCTGAAAGTGTGAAGTATGTTATGCTACCACTTAATTCGAACCATATAGCCTTATTGTTATTCACTGACATCACAAACACCACACTATCTACGATCTAGAATAATCCATCTAATCCAACATGTTATTACCTTATATTGACCCACCAGGAGGTGCTTTTAGGATAATGGTTATCTGCTAATTCTGGATTTGCACGAGAGTAATGCTGAACTCTCAGCACACCATGGTGGCTATTTTTTTAATGTTAAAAGTTTTTCTTTTGTAAGAATTTTATTGCTACATTTGCTGGTATGAAAACAGACAAAAGCTTGCAGGTTGAAAAGAACCAATTTTGTTGGCAGTGAAATAGTATACACTTAATTAGTTTGGACATGTAGTGAGACACAGTTCACTTAATTAGTTTGGACATGTAGTGAGACACAGTACACTTACTTAGTTTGGACATGTAATGGTATACACTTAATTAGTTTGGATATGTAATGGTATACACTTAATTAGTTTGGATATGTAATGAGACACAGTTTAATTTCAAAAATGATTGTGTAAGGAATATTATTCTGTCAGGGAGGAAGGAGAATGGGCAGACAATGAAAATGTTTGCTTAACAACATCAATGAATGTTACAGGCATAATTCATCCAAATGGCTACGGACAGAAGTGCTTAGAGGGTTTTTTGTGCTGATGTTTCCATGACATATGTAAAGGGTAACGTTTCTTTAAGTGCTCATTATTAATCTCACACTGGATCTCTCTCAGGGCAATGGTACTACTAGACTCCCAGCAGAATGTAGTTGAGAGAATGGAGATGTGTTGTGTCGCATTTTATTTTGCCACAATGGTCCAACACATTCAACTTCAGCAGTGGTATGCATACGTTCAATGTTTTACCACTTTCAATTAATCGTGGACACCGGTAGCCATAACGCTAGTCTGTGCCGCAACATATTATCAGCGGCACCGTCAAGGCACTATAACCTTTTTGGTCTCAGAATCATGTTCCTCCTCTTTTGTAAGTAAAGATGAGCATAGCATTGAAAAAAATCTGTTCTCTGATGGTTCTCTGATGGCTGAGGAATCTAATCCAGGCTCTGCAAAAATTTGTTGCAATGTTAGCAGGCATGAAGTAGATTGTGAGATGAAAGTCTGACCTCTCCTTTCATTTTTGTCTCTTTCAAATCTCCTACAGTGTTCTATTCCAAATCTTCTATTCTGTTCAATATCAGCACTTCTCTGACCATGCCATGCCAGGTGGTCACGAGCTGTAGTGTCCCAAGCTTATGTCATTCCTCCAGTGATTGAGAGAGATGTCAAAGTAATGATTGCAATGTTTTTCTGTCCTCCACTTGAGTGCTTACCTACAGACAGCACATCATTGAACAATGTCTTTGGAAGACGCTGATATGGTTTGCGAATGATATCACTGGTCCCATGAAGTTGAGACATGATCAACAAGACTAAACTGCTTTCCATCTTAGAATTTTCAAGGATCAATGTGTCAGGAAAGTATTGACATCGCAAACCAAGAAGCTTTTTCAAGCACTGATGGTAAAAGAAATAATCTTTACGATGCTGTCAGTGACCATAGTCAATAAGCTTCGTAACTTGAGTCAGTCTTCAGTCTTCGACCACACTGCATCCCTAAAAAGATGTGATTTTAGTAAAGACTTTCAAAATGTATATTCCTAAGCTACTATGAATATGGAATTTGTACGTAAGAAATAAAATAGAGATGTATGCAGGTGTACAAGAACTATTGCTTTCAAATAGTGAAACAATAAAAACTAGCTTGGTTTGGACATGCATGCAGACATGATTCCTATTGAAATGGAACTATGTGTTGTATATAAGACTTACATCATCAAGTGAGGCTACAGGTCTGGTGGTGACACCAACCACGTATATACCTCCAGTAGCATCTTCATGGATTCTGTTTTGTGATTTTCTGCTCTGCAGACAACATCATATTTACATATGTGAAAATTAACTGTGTTCATAACATATAACAAGTTCTTATATAACATATAACAAGTTCTTATATAACATAAATGTTTATTATCTTCAAACATACTTACAAACTCTTATATAACAAGTGACTTATACGAGGGGGAGTCAATAAGTAAGTCACAAATGGCTCTTTAGAAAAAAACTGAAGACGATAAAAACCTGAAAACTGTTTATTTTTACACATACATTATCCCTTTACTTCTCAACATAATTTCCACCAACATTGATGCATTTATCCCATCGTTTTATGAGTCCTCCCAAACCTGCTGCGTAGAACTGCGTGCTCTGCTTTTTAAGCCACATTTTCACTTCACATTCAACTTCTGCGTCAGTCGCGAAATGCTTCCCGCCAAGGTGGGTTTTTAGTGGACCAAAAAGGTGAAAATCACTAGGGGCTAAATCGGGGCTGTAAGGAGGATGTTCCAGAATTTACCAACCAAGATTTTTTATTTTCTCCTGAGTTAATCGAGCTGTATGTGGTCTAGCATTGTCATGAAGGAGTAGCACTCCTCTAGTCAGCAGCCCTGGACGTTTTCTTCGAATTGCATCCCGAAGCACTGATAGAACTTCACAGTATGATTCAGAATTCACATTGTCACCTTTCTTTTTGAAATTGGTTAAAAGCACTCCTTGACAATCCCAGAACACTGTCAGCATAACCTTCCCTGCTGATGGTGTAACCTTGAATTTTTGGACACAAGGCGAAGAAGGATGTTTCCATTGCATTGAAGCACACTTTGATTCAGGCTGGTAGTGATGCACCCATGATTCGTCCCCAGTAATAATCCTGTTCATCATGTCTTCTCCTTCATTTGCGTATTGACAGAGATGCTCCAATGACAAGCCTAATCGGTTCATTTTGTGTTCGTCCGTCAATTGTCTGGGCACCCACCTTGAACACACTTTCTTAAATTTCAATCGGTCATGCATGATGCTGTATGCTGAACCATGTGAGCACCCTATTGCAGCTGCTACAGCGTCTATCGTTACTCGTCTGTCACCTCGAATCATCTCCTCAACCCGCTGCACAGATGCGTCTGTTGCAATTTCAACAGCACGACCAGATCGGATTTCGTCAACAATTTTAGAGCGTCCTTGAGAAAATTTTTTTTACCCAGCTGTGCACCGCTTTACGGGACAAACAATTGTCAGCATAAACAGGAAGCATTTCTTTAGGAGTGTCTTTTGCAGGCAGTCGTTTTGCCCATAAAAAACGCACAACAGCACGTTGTTCATTGATTGTACACTCTGTAAGTACAGTAGCCATTTTGTTTTTTGTGCTGCGCATGCGCAAGGTACAGCTAGCGCCATCTAGCGAACATAAACATAAAGTTCTATGATGATATCAACTATAAACAGCTTTAGAAACCACCTACTGCATTTTCCTGCCATCCAACATCAATTTGTGACTTACTTATTGACTCCCCCTCGTATTACAAAATTGCCAGCTATCTACAAATGTATATTTCTCAAGTATCTACTATCTACAAATGTATATTTAACAAGTGTCTACTATCTACAAATGTATATTTAACAAGTGTCTACTATCTACAAATGTATATTTAACAGTGTCTACTATCTACAAATGTATATTTAACAAGTGTCTACTATCTACAAATGTATATTTAACAAGTTTCTACTATTTTAAAATTTATATGTAACAAAATACAATTTACAGAAATTCTGTCATTTATGTCCTTTAACGAACCACATTTGCCTTCTGTGTAGCATTTTTGTGACCAAGCACATCTTTCCTCTTCAATCTCACACAACCAGACTACAGTGATGCAGTCTCTGACCAAGCATATCATCCACAACTTCCCACTCTCAAGTCTGCTACCTTTAACTTTCTGTATTCGGAATGCAATGGATGTTCCGTATCTGCATGTATCTGAGGAATGCATGAATCTCATATCCATACAACAGTGATGCAGTCTGTTATCAAGACCAAGGTTTGGAAATGGGTCTTGTTCAGCATTAGTATACTAACCTTCATCTTAAATATCAAACTGTTTAGTTAATAAAAATGTTTCATACCTTCAAGTGTGGGTCCTTTGTTGTGTCCATAAGGTCAAATATCTCTTCATTGTACAACTGTAAGCAATCAGCAGAAATATGTAATGATATAATAACAACAGGAGCATTGTAGAACATATATATGTTCATACTGCAATCATCATTGATGAGCCTGTCTATTGAGATCATGCATGTAGCACCTTTAGAGTGTTGATCATATGTGTAAGGAGCAACTGCAGTGGCTGTACAGAATGATCCCATGCAGTACAGCATTATGTGCAGATCTACTGAGATTCCACTGGACATTTCCTTATATATTGGTTTTCAACTGTGGTTTCTCATATCAGTAAGAGATAACACTAAATATAATGTCCTGTTGTTACTGTTACTAATAAAACTAATAAAAGTACCGTAGTACAAAATACTAAATGTAAACTATATGAAAAATAACAAACAAAGGGAACAAGGACTTTTTCTACACTGTGATCCAATAGAAACCTTTATTCAGAAATGAATAAACGATCAAGAATTAAGCACAATAAATACACTGGAACAACTGTTGTTACTGTTACTGGTAAAAGTAATAGATAGTAAAATTACTAAATAAAATATTGTCCAGGAAAAATTACACAAGCAGGAACACAATACTTTTTTCAAACTAAGTCACCATTCCGCAACATTTCTCTGATTAGCAACTGTAATGTCCATATTCCTCTCCAGCCTCACATTATTTCTGATATCATCGTGTTCAGTGATCTAATATGTCAACGATGTAACTAAATAGCTAATCATAAAAGTAATACTCCAATATTCAGTAACTGATAACCCTTTAAAGACTGGTTTTAGATGTCAGCGTTGAACAATTACGATAACAAGCTGTTATCGTAAAAAAAACCAATGTTACAGAAACATAAACAGACTCAAAACAAGTAAAGAAGAGAAGATACCAAACAGAAATATATTGTCTACAACAATAAGAAATAAACATTGGAACCTGTATCAGACATGTACCTAAAATGAAAAAATAGACTGTCACTAAAGGCATTAAAATGGGAACCTGATGGCACAAAAAGAAAAAGAGGTAGACCAAAAGAAACTCTATAAAACAACCACCAAAAATGGGAATAATTATGGGTCTCAACAACATGAAAAAACTACTGGTACACACAGTAGCATAATATCACTCAAACTGGAGAGCTTGGGTTTCTGCCCTATGTACCATATTCCATGCTGAAGGAACACATGTAGATAATTCGTCTTGATTCTTCTTGATTAGAAACTGGCCTCACAGCACGTGGGGCATTCCCATAAGTGCTCCGCCCACTGTTCCAGCAGCCATTGGTGTTACGAGTCTAATGCCGCCGAAACAGATGACGACATCAGGGCACAACTCTGGCCCTTGCGACAGGTTTCTTTGTTGTTCCGTGCACCCACGTGGTGCCCGTAACTAGTTCAAGCACAACATCTGCCTGTCGGAACAACATGGTAACTGTTATTGAAGGTTACGACTACAGGATTGTATAGATGATGTGCCATATGAAGCTTCTATACGAAGATAACCTCAATATAAAGGCATATCATCTATTAAGGTTTTCTGTTGCATGGTTGGTTTGTCTTGTGAGCCATTGGTGAGGCCCACAGACGCAACCACATGTGTGTAGATAATTCTATCCCCTATCAATGATTCCCAAAATTTTATTGAAAAGTCACATGCCTCCATGTCCTCCTGCATGCAACTGAAATGGAGTGATGGCCATCTGAGTCTTCTTTTGGACTGGTCAGTTTGTCCATTCTTAGACAAACTTCCCTTCTCTATGCATCAAGCATATCCCAGCCATCAAGGTTTAACAGATGTAAACTGGTGTAATTCTGCTGTGCTTTATTCTTTCCAGTTGCAGTTCCACAACGCAGTTGGTACAGACAGAATATATTATCACACAAGTATGTGAACATAATTGCATTGATCTTAGAGAGGAATGTATACCCACTCCAGCTGCACTATATGGTACCTTCTCCGTAGTCAGTCATCACACTAAATAGAAGTTACAGGGACAAAAAATATCCAGTGAATATAGAATCCATACTTGGCTGTCACTAATCTGAATAAGAACAGTAGATCCTGTGTTTATGCTGAGTTTTTGATTCTTTTCATACTTTTCATACTTTTCAATTTGATTCTTAGAGTGTTTGAGCACATGGCCGTGTGGTTTGAACACTGTTCTCAGATCCCTGAGGTCCCGGTTCAATCCACGCTTGGGACAGGATTTTTTCTTTCGGAGATACAATCAAAATCCTTCCTGTACATGTTGTGGCATCTGCTGTGGCAAAGCGGCCTTTATTTCCACAGCTCATAGAAAACCTCCCTTCACTCCTTCATAGGAAGACATGCAGTAACAAAAGTAGCACAACTTTTGTCTTCTTTCCTGTACTGACTGTACAAATATAAAGTGTTTTTCATTACTTAGAGCATACTACTGTAAGAAGGACGTCTCCGATTAATGGTTTACAATTCAATGTTTCTTTTTCAATGTTTATATGTTTCTTGAGAAAGGTCACAGTTGGAGCAGAATGTGGAAAGTCATTGTTCTTTTGTTTATTGCTAATTATTTATTTTTTACATTTATAGTAAGGCTTTGATCTTTTGAACTTTATGTAGCATTTATCACTTACTGTACAATAGTTAGTAGTTTCAATATTGTGTCGTCTTTCCTGTACTTTGTAATTAAAAGCTATGTATGATCAGAACATGTGTATTTCCAGTGGCAATATAAGGTTGTAAGGCATGGACATTAAATAATGCAATCGAGCTGCTTTCAAAATGAGATGTTACACAAGAATTTCACATATACAATGGACAGATAAAAAGATAAATCAAGAAGTGTTAAGATCAATAAACGTCAAAGAGGGGTGACTCCTAACAATATCCTAACAAGAAAGCTGGTTTTTTTTGGTCATGTAAAGAGACAAAAACAGCACGGAAAGATTAATAGCTGAAGGCAGAGTTAACGACAATAGAGGAAGAGGGCGTCCAAGACAACAAAGGTGCAGTGATATATCAGACTGGTCAAATCGGCCAGAATCATGGAGTGTTCAAAGAATCCATAAGGAAGACCACGTTGTGGAAAGAATATGTCACATGATATCTAATTAGCTAGTAGTTTCAATATTTTTCTCTCTTGGTTGGTTGTCTTGCCTACATCGATATTGTCCCTATCACACATTGACGACTACTTGAAGTGTCTTAATGCCACTTTGAGAAACCCTGTTCTAAATAATTCTCTGTTTAGCTGATTATGCCATGCCATGAATGAAACATAATAAAATTATTATGCAATAATGGAAAAGTGATAATTATATACATCCCTACTCGCCCCTGTGGCAACTGGACTTCTAGTTCAGTGTGCAAAGAATAGGACTACAGTATTCTCTCCAGGAATGTTGTAAGAATGTGACTAAGAGAAGTTGGGGGGGGGGGGGGGGGATAGGCTGGCATCCTGTCAATTGTGAAAAACATTATTATTGCTGGTTCTTTCCCTGCATGTACACCTTGTCTGTATTTCTTTCTTTTGTCTTCTGTCAAATGGTCCCCATAATTAACAAAGATATGTAGGTCAGTGGATATTGCACCTTGTCCTTCCTTTGGTGGCAGATTCCTATGTGGCGGGGAATGCTAGGTGTAGTATCACTGTAGATGGGTCAACAAAACTGACAGACGAATGATGAACTGGTTGGTCCAGAGGCTTATGCTATGTTCCTGGCAGAAAGTGATCATCCTATAATACTGCAGCACTGGAATGTCTCCCTTTGAAGACTAAACATATATCCATAAACCACCTTAACAGATACGGGCTTTCGAGACAGCAAAACTTATATGTATGAGTGTGGGTTGATTACTAAAGAGGACATGTGCCTTTTTTTTCCCAGGAAAACTACAGGCTCACAGCCAAAGGGCTCACAGTTTTCCAGCTCACAGCCAAAGGGATTACTTTATCATCATACTTGCTTACTATACTTTTTAAATCACTATAACATTTAACATGACCAGAATATTTCCATTTACAAGACATTTTAACAAATCTACACAAGTGCTCAAATGTACACTTAAATAAAAATCTACAAAAATGCTCAAATATACACTTACAAATCTACAAACATCTCACATCTACACTTACAAATCTACAAAATGTTCAAATGTACACTTAAAATGAACAAATGTACACTTACATATCTACAAAAATGTTCAAATGTACACTTACTTCCATAAATTGAGCCGTAACCTTAAAATCTGGGGCAGGTTCCCCATTTTCAAAAGCCAATCTGCGTCTCTCCTCAATGCCAAGGAAAAGATGATCCACTGCACGTGGGATGATACCAATCTCGTCTGTGACTGTTGTAAGGGATGCATCAAATCCTGTGCCCATTGTGTAAGTTTTACCAGAGCCAGTCTGCAAAATAAAATATAGCTTGCATGAAATTATTTTATTTTAATCTTCATCGATTTATTACAAGGAAAGAAATAACTCACGAAAAGTACAGGAGAGGGACACAAAGGGTTCCAAAAAAAAGTGTTCATACGACATAGAGGATTGACTTCACTGTACTCGGTTTCCTATATGTACTCCGTCACTCTCAACGAAGCACACGCTGCCTGCCGAGAGTACCACTCATAGCACGCAACTCCGTAGCTTAAAACAAGGTGGCACATGCTGGGTTCGAACCCATGACATCTTGATACACAAGGCAAACAGCTTAACCACTACGGAGATCCCCGAAGGAGAGGGACACAGTAATAAGGCTAACTGCCTGATGTATGGAACTTTTATAAATTCTACAAAACAGAACAAGTGCAATATCTGAATACTTCAAAAGATAAAACCATAAATGCCATTTATTTTTACCTCACTACTGTACCTATTATTTAGTATTAAATATTATATGATTTGGAGGTGGGGGTTGCACCTCACAAACCAGCATTCCTATCTACATGCATCTATCTTCAAACAATAAGGTTACAAGAAGTGAGTTTATTCTGGAACCTGCTGGAAACAAAGTAAACATATATCATGACTAACAAAACATACTACACAATGTTGGATAGATAAACAACAGTTTGACATTGAACAAATACATGGAAATGACATGCATTTATTCACTGTAAAACTGTGAACAAGTACATGTCAATGGCATGCATTTATTCACTGTAAAACTGTGAACAAGTATATGTCGTAGACATGCATTTATTCACTGTAAAACTGTGAACAGGTGCACTGAAATGACACGCATTTATTCACTTTAAAACTGTGAACAAGTACATGGAAATGGCATGAAATTATTCACTGTAAAACTGTGAACAAGTACACAGAAATGACATGCATTTATTCACTGTAAAACTGTGAACAAGTACACAGAAATGAAATGCATTTATTCACTGTAAAACTGAACAGGTGCACGGAAATGACATGAATCTATTCACTTTAAAACTGTCATATGCCTGTATCTTTTTTTTTAAACTTGTTTTTCTAATACTTATTTACTACATGGTTTTTGAAAAGGCTCAAAGGCCTAGAGGACTGACTAAACTGTAGTCGAAAATATCACCCATAGCACGTAACTAGCTTCAGGTGATGATTCTCAGAGCTCTCAGGAAAAAATCCACTTTATAAATGACACGTCTTTAGCGGGTTTTGAACCCTCGACCTATTGTACACAATAAACCCTAACCGCACTACATCGGAGATTATCTTTTAGTACACACTAGTCTCCCGATCATTTATGGAAAGAAATGAAAAGAATAAACATAAGAGAAACATGCGGCATTTTTTTTTTTTATGTAAAAACTGTCAACACTGCATTTTTTTCCCGTTAGTGAATTGCAGGGAGGTTTCAAGTGGTCTGTGGGATAAAGACCATATGCCCTTGATGTTGCCACATCATGTTCAAAATATATTGTTTGTTTTCTTTTTTCATTTACACTCAGAAAGACAGAACAAAAAACAGTCCTTATCGGGGATTGAATGATCCACACATCAAGAAAAAATGTGGATCAAGTTTATTAAAGACTTATTCTCTGCAGGGGAATATAAACATTTTTTTTTCATACAAGGTCCATGGTAGTAGCATTTTTGTTTTCAACACTAGATAGAAGACATCATGATAAAACATTTCCTCCCGTCTTCCTCATTTCTGAGCAAGAGTTAGAGAACAATGTGAATAGGTCGTTTGGGCAGGCAGTAAAAACCGGAGTCTCCAGTTTCAACTTGATCGATTTCTGATCTTGAACGTGACTGAACAAAAACACATCAAACCAATAACGATGAAGCTTCAATGAAATCCTGCACTTTAGTGATTAGCTAAACCGTCATCAAAGCATACACGCGCTAATTCTCTTTCAGCATAGGAGGAAGCGTGCACAAACTTATGTAATGTTCAACAAACAAACAAAATAAACGCAAAATTTGTGGGGTTACTTTTATAAAAGATATTCGCTGACTGGAAATCAATCAACCTATTGACGGTGTCCACTTACGATGGACACGGTGTCCACTTACACTTGACGGTAAGACAATAACTGCTTTGTTGATTGAGATCACAGAGGTCAAATTAAGGGTAGAAGTGAAACCTCTACTTCCATCCTCATACTGTATGTAGTTGTTCCATATGCTCCACTGTTCTTGGCAACGACTCTACCGAGATAACTGGCTGTGAAGCCCCAGCCAGACTTCTTACTGAAATGCACATACCCATCGGTAAACAACATCATAAACCAGTGTTATCTACAATCAGCTAATCAATTTCCAGATCTGTTTGACCATTTCCCCAATCACATGATTCCCTTCTAAGAGAGATCATTACTTTGTGAAAGCCTGTCAATGTCTCAACGTTTTGGGAACATTTTTCCTCTGTTGTTAAGATCGAAACTGTGGCTACCTCTTCTATACTCCTTTCAGCTTGCGCCATCCATGAAATGCTGAGCTTAATTCTTGCCCCATTTATGTCTTTGATATTCTTACGAAGTGGTTGTCTCTGGTCTGCAGTGACATGCATCTATGTGTTAGTGTGAGCAAGAGTATGACGAGAACGTAGAGAGAGGAGCTCAATCATGTCTCATATTAACGGTATCGATATGAGTGACTGCATCTATACATATATACAACCTCTAGGACTTAGTTCTCAAAGTGGTATATACGAGGCGTGTTCAAATGAAAACGGGACTTGTTACACCACGCGTGATAGAGCGCACTGATATTGATGACATTTTGCACTAGTAATGAGTATCCAATAATTTACATACGGTCACGTGTTCATCTTCCCAGCATGCATATGTGCTGCAGAAGACTGTTAACAATATGGCGGGTGTGATTCCGAACCCGTCCAAAGTGAATCAGCGTGCTGTGATCCAGTTTCTTTCATTTGAAGGATGTCAAGCAGTAGACATTCATCGGAGAATGAAGGCAGCATATGGTGACAAATGTTTGTCGAGGACCAGAGTGATGGAGTGGGTGCGTATGTTTAAAGACGGACGTGAGAGGACGAAAAATTGTGCAGGAAACATTGGCAAAGAAGAATTGGGAAGTTCTTCATCACCCAGCCTATAGTCCCGATTTATCCCCGTGTGATTTCCATTTGTTCGGACCGTTGAAGAAAGCACTAAAGGGACAGCGATTCAACAGCGACGCAGACGTGAAGACAGCGGTGACCACATGGTTCAGAGAACAGCCACGCAACTTTTTCTCGGACGGCATTCGACGTCTACCTAAACAGTGGGATGCTTGCCTAAATGCATACGGAGATTTTTTCTGATGAACCCAGGTGCATTCTTATTCACAAGTGGTTGCTTTGTTCAATTCCGTTGAAAATATTAAATTGCGTATGATACTTTTTAAATAAATCCACAAGTCCCGTTTTCATTTGAACACGCCTCGTATATATATATATCCCTGATGCAGCCGAGGAATATCCATATTCCCTCATTCTGCACACGTTCCAGAAACCCGCATAGTTAAAGTGAAAACTTGATTCTTTCTAATACGTAGTCAAACACGGACATGACCAGTTGACGAAGAAGGAGGACAAATAATCGCTGCTGAAGACGGGCAGCATCCATAGCTTTAAGTGCCGCAAGCCCTCACTTACATCGCTGCTGTATCGTTTGTTCAATATGATGGTTGTAACATAGACTGCGATCAAACAGTGAGATTCTCAATCTATTGATGATGTCAGAATGTTGCTGAGTTCATTTTGAAATACTGAAATTTATACATTTCAATCTATTCAATCTATTAGCTACATTTCAATCTATTCAATCTACTGGCTACATTTCAATATACAGTGTATTGTATTTCCAGTTGCACGGCGATATGTTACCACGGATATTACATTGGAGTTGAAACCATAATGTGATATATTTACTGATGGTAGTTTGTGATTACCAGAAGATTGTTATGTGCTTGGATGAATCTGAGGTCAAAGTAATTCGTGTAGAAATTTACTTTGCTTATTTCCATTCTATCATTTTGATGCTGAAATATGACAAGTTGTTAACTTTATTATAATTATATGAGTTTGTGACAGAGAGAGAGAGAGAGAGAGAGAGAGAGAGAGAGAGAGGAAGTAGATGTTAAAGAAATACTGGTCATACAATCTGTCGTTAAATGAATGTGTCAAACTATTCAACTTATTTCTGACACCAGACTATTCATGAGTAATAACTGCTTTTGAGCGACAGAAGAAAGGATAAAAATGTGTCCGTAGGGAGAATATTTCATGTGATGGCTAGCTACAACTGGAAGAATGCCAGTGAGTGAGCGAGTTTTGGAATAACCACAACTATGAAAGTATGGATAATGCTGTCAAGAGTTATTCGTTGGACAGGCAAGCCTATTGCCCAATCAATAGCTCGGTCTATGCAAATAGAACAATGATCATCCATACAATAGTTGACTCGATTCCTCCTCTTCCTCCTCCCTCCAAGTATTCCAAACACTGATGTCAGATATGCTGCTCCGCCTTTATTCTTTCGTAATTTATGGGAATATTTAACTATTTCTGCTTCTACTTGTATTTCCAGCATTATATAACCATCTTTTCATTTTCAGCCTGACAAGTAGCAGTTATCGATGGCAGCATTTCAATGTGAAATTAAACAAGAGAGATTCAGCAACAAGAGTTTCACAACGAACGCACAACAACGTGAATCGAACTGTTTGTGGTGACTAGAAAATAAACATGGTGTACATCTTCACTGTCCGATGTACGAGCTAAGATTTTATCTCTTAAGATGAATCATCATCATGTGCCATTACTGCTGCGTATGCGATCATGGCTCTCCACAGATCTCTGTCTCCAGTATTATGTATCAAGCTCGCTGTTGTTTCCCTGGCGGGGCAGGTTGTCAAACTGTCTAATATTTTCTAACGTTGTCGCCCTCTGTCTCTGTTGCCTTCAATCTTGCCTGATATGACTATGTTCTCCAAACCTCCCTGTCTCATGTAGTGACCAAAAAATGAAGATTGTCTTTTTCTTATATTATTAATTAAGGTCCGTTTCGCATTTGACTCTTTCAACACTTCCACATTAGTTTTTCTGGTAGTCCATGCTATTCTCAGCATTCTTCTATAGAACCACATCTATGTTGATTCTAATTTTCCACTTTCCAGTTTGTAAATAGTCCAAGACTCGCATCCATATGTTAGTATAGGTGTTATATAGCACTGCAGAACTCTCTTTCTCACCTCTAATGACAAGGTCATATTACACAAAATATTTTTTATTTTTCTGAATGTTTTTGCCTGCCCTATTCTGCTTCTTATTTCTGTTGAACTTCTTCCATCTGCTGTAATCGGTGTACCTAAATACTTGAATTGGTGGACCTGTTTTAATACTATATCATTCACTTTGATCTTGCAAAGTGTGGTATTTGGTTTCTGTGAAATAACCATTACTTCGGTTTTCTTGATATTTAGGAAGAGACCTTTCTCTTTACTTTCTGTGACTGCTACATTAATTCTTGATAATTGATTAAGATGAATACTTCTGCGTTATTTTTAACTGCTCATTACTGGTCATTTCCCTGACAAACGCTTCTTCTTTTGCGTTCATGATTTGTGTTTGGGTCGAGCTAAAATTTCGATCTTCCAACAGTTCCAAACTGCGAACTATTCCAGGTTCAAGTAAAATAATAATGAAATCATATTATCTTTAGAGATTAGGATTTACTCATTCGTTAAATCTTTAGGCGCCATTAATACATGCATATCTTCCAGTACAACGTGAACGATCGGCTTTCGAATCAATATTAAATTCATCCGAGTTATGTTTGTGAGACTAGTCCACTAACCATTCTACTACCGAGCCGCCAGGTCCAAGTGAAAGCCCACAATGTTTTTAACTCAGCTCAGTCCGTTGAGGACAGGCCTGGTATCCCAATTCATCATAGACTGAACATTACTGACCCACATAGGCATTCATGTATGTGCGTCACTCTGCGTACATTACGTCGTCATCATGTACACATGTGCCCAGTCTCCTACTGCAACATACACATAGCAGCTGCATCATCATCATTATCATGTGCCGTCTGCGCAACGAGGGTTGACTGCAACAGACCTCCAACATTCCCTGTCTCTTGTTTTGGTGGTGCACTCTGCTAGACTGTAACCTGTCCATCTTATGATGTTACTTTCCCACTTGTATCTCTGCCTACCTCTTCCTCGCCTCCCTTCGATTTTACCCTCAAGTAAGGTCTTCAACATGGTGTCATGTCTTTTAATAATATCAGGTTACAGTTTCGCCATTATTTTTTTCACCCTGATGGGTCCAGACAACAATGGCGGCACCACTTCAAAGACCAAATGTCGTAGAAGAAGGAAAACCATTACTACCCGCCCAACTTATTTTTAAAAATATTGCCGCCAAAAAGGTCATAAAATTTCCCCACAAAAACAATGGAACGCTTTCCTCCCCCCCCCCCCCCCTCACCTTACTGCAGAGCAGATGTATCTACGACCATGAGTCGGTATCTGCTTTCTAGTCGACCTTCCAGAGTCAAAGTTCACGCCACATGCAACACGACAATAAAATCACAAATGTCAACGCATAAATGTGTCTGGAAGGGTCTGGATCGCAATCACGTCATCCATCGTCTCAGTATCCAACTTGCCAAATCTGTCACCTGTGCATATTTGACATGTTTAAGACTGTCAGGTAAAGTGACATGTTACCTGTTGGTATGTTTCTTCTTCAGCGTTCATTCTCAAACTCCCACTGCTTGTAGCATGACAGAGGCCAAAACATGGAAATGCGATTTGTCGCCATTTTATATGTGCCAATGGTCCGATAACTTGGACATTATCCTTATATGCAATGGGGCGATTTTTCCACACCTTTCATACCCAGAAATCTCCAACTCTCAGCAATATTTTTTTTTAATGAAAAATATATTGAGCACTATTTGCATAAATTTAAAATGTCCTTACTAGGAATTTACATTCTTTTTTACGATAAAAGTACTAGAAATGTTTTCCTCAAAATGTCTTCCATAAGGAAGTGAAATAGCGTCTTTAAATAGAACAACATTCATTCCCCTTTTTGTTTTAGCAAAGTCGCATCTATAGATGAAATGTGAGGGTTGCACAAGATAAAACTCTTGTTCTCTACTAGTTTGCTGTTTCAGTCAGTTTGATCTGGTGTGCCACGGGTGTCTATAAATAAATAAAAAATTAAGCACCGACGTGTTGACTAAACAGCTTTCATCGGGATAAGCTTCCACATTTGTGGCAAAAATGGCAACACAACGCATTTTCATATTTTGGCTTACATTATGATAGGAATCTAGAAAACCCGTTGTTCTGCTACAAGAGAGATCCAGTGGGAGTTTGAGAATGAACGCTAAAGAAGAAGAAACAAACCAACAGATAACATGTCACTTTGCCTGGCAGTCTTAAACTTGTCAAATATCCTCCTATACAGAAGAACAAGAGCTAAACATAAACATACAGGGAGAGAAACTACAACAAGTAAAACATTATCAATATCTTGGACACATAGTCACAAATGATGGCAGATGTGAAACAGAAGTTAAAAGGAGAATAGGAATGGCTAAAAGTACCTTCAATGACATGAGGAAAATATTAACATCTAAACAAATTACAAACAAGCTAAAAATGAGAATTATAAAATGCTACATCTATTCTATATTAATTTATGACTCAGAAACATGGATACTAAATAAACAATTAGAAGACAGAATTGATGCCTTTGAGATGTGGGTATATAGACGAATAAGGGGAACATCATGGAAAGAGAAGAAAAACAAATAAAGAGATACTAAAACACTTAATATGAAGAAAGAACTGCTAAGAGAAATAAAGATCAGGCAAATAAAATATATTGGACACATTAAAAGACATGATACCTTATTGAAGACCTTACTTGAGGGTAAAGTCAAAGGGAAGCGAGCAAAAGGTAGGCAGAGGTACAAGTGGGAGAGTAATATCATACGATGGACAGGTTACAGTCTAGCAGAGTGCACCACCAAAACAAGAGATAGGGATGTTGGAGATCCGTTGCAGTCATGCTTCATTGCGGAGACGACACTTCATGATGATGATGTATGTTGCTGTGTTCATTTCCATATTGTATGCTCTTGACGCAGGGCAATAAGGGTCCATTCTCATTAAGTTGCCGAACTATTTCAGCCAATTTTTCAATATATTTGACCACAGATGTTGTTCAAGCAGTTCTTGTAATCTCTTCATACCTCACATGATCTCTTCGTTTTTTTTCTTAGACATATCATTTCACCTCTTGTTCTTTAGTTAGTGTCCATGTCTGATAGTGATAACACAATGTTCGTATGAAGACTGAATTTATGATTTGTCTTTTGGTTTCTATCGTGATAGATATGTGTTTCACAATTGTAAACTCATAATTTATGCAGTTGCTTTTTGAATTCTTATCTCGTGCTCTCTGTCCATTCTTCTGTCGTCTGTAAAAATGTTCCAGAGATATTTAAATTCCTGCACTTGTTTCAGTATTTATATTTATATTTATTGTATTGGGTTTTCTGCCTACATGTTGTTCGTCCATCACAAGTGATGATGACCATTTGTTACATCCACCTATGCAAATTCAATTTTAGTTATGTCCTTGATTATGAGTTCGTAGATGGCTAATGAGCCCTATTCGAGCTGTAAATGTCCTTGGACAGTTTGGACATGGAATGACAACTGTAGACGGATCTTGGTCTATCCGTGACTTTCTAGCTGCTCTCCGCTGTTGAGCTGCTGCATTTCTCTTCTTTTCACAAGATGATGCGCTCTTTTTTATTTTAGAACGCCATGTAGATCAATTTTGAGCAAGTTCTTCCCATGTATCGTGGTCTATTTCAAAGGCTTTCATTGAGTCCTTTAACGAGTCCTTGTAGCGCTTCCTTTGGCCACCTTGAGATCGTATACCCTTCTCTAGCTCACCATAGAGAAGTATCTTTGGCAGACGATGGTCTGGCATACGCACCAAATGACCTGCTAAACGAATCTGTGTCTGCATCAGGATCGTGTCAATGCTTGGGATACCAGCTCTATCAAGGACAGTGGTATCTGGAATCTTGTCTTGCCATCTGATGTTCATAACTGATGTTCTGATGTTTTCTGCCTACAGACATTACGACGGGTGTTGTTTTTTTTTAATTGATCCTCATGTTGTGATTGAGGTAGCTTTAGTTGAGTAGGTTTTATTATGTAATCCTGCAGCCCTTCACTTGAACTGTGGAGTAGGCACTGATCGTCAGCAAAGAGTAGTTCAGTTAAGTCCTTTAGATGGTAAGTGACTGGTGGTGTTTTTACTGCTTTGGTAATATTATCCATACAAATAATAAACAATAATGGTGATAAAACACATCCCTGTCTAACTCCTGATGTTACTGAAAACCACTTTGCAAGTCCTGCACATGTTCCAATTGCGCTTTCACTTTCTATGTATATAGCTCTTACACAGTTTAATAATGGTCCTTTTAAAAATGGCTAAATTCGAGAAATTCGGCCATCAAATAGACAAAAGCATGGCAATAGTCTCGGTTGTCTGTGATAACGAAGGTTATGATCGTGCCCTTGATTGTTCAGGCATGACCGGCCTCCAGCTTGTACAAGGTCACATCACATATGAAAATTATGGGTCGCAATACCGGACCCTTTTACCAAAACCGATATTTTCAATATTAAAGTTTACGAGTACAGGGATCCCGATATTTAGAGAATATCCATCGAGATTTTAAGTGACGATGAAATAAAAACATTAAGAACAAAAAAATCACATTTTAATGTTTTTAACAATAACACAATTGTCTAACTTCAGACTTTAATCAAACCAAATAATAGGCCTATTCTTCACTTTTAATTTAAATAGCTTTATTAATCAACTATTAAAATAAATTTTTTTTCTTAATCTCTGGTCAAATTTAAATAATGAGATCGTAAAAACAACGTGTCTAGTCTCTAATCGCTAAATTTAGAGCGCAAATGGTTACAAAATTAACTACATGACGAGAATACCCGCTTAGACTCCATATTTATGTTTATATTTTTTCAAGGTCCCCAATTTCTTTCTATCAACCTGGAGGGAAAATAAATTATTATAACAATAAATGTCAATTTTTCAAATATATTTAGTTTATTTATTTAAATTGAAATGTTTTGACGTGTATAATTTTTTTAATGTTGAAATTTTCATGTATACGATTGGCTAGGTATGGTACAGAAACACTGAGCCATTCAGCCTATCATAGTTTGCAATGTGTAGGTACTTTTGTATAAATAAAGGAAATGAAACAATCAAACATTTTTGTTCTAAAAAGTTTACCCTGTGATTCGAGTGCAACGTGTTATTATTTCCATATAATGTATTTTACAAAAACTGCCTCAAAACTCCATCTTCATTAGACTATACCAATTAGTATTTGTCTGAATATGAAAATATTAAACGTACAAATACTGTACATTCACGTCGCGACTCACGTCACTGGACACTTACACACTACACGTCATCATCATCATTAAGTGCCGTCTACACAACGAAGTTTTCCTGCAACGGTCCTCCATTATTCTCTGTCTCTTGTCTTGGTGGTGCAATCTCCTACACTGTAACCTGTCCATCTCGTGATGTTACTATCCTACTTGTATCTCTGCCTCCCACTTGTACGCCTCCCGTCGACTTAAGATTTGCAACAAAGTGGCATGTCTTTTAAAATTTCCAAAATATGTTATTTGTTGTATCTTTATTTCCTTCAATAATTCTTTCTTCATACTAAGTATTGTTAGAACCTCTGTGTTTTCTTCTCTTTCCATGATGTTCTCACTATTCTTCTAAACACACTACACACTCACATTATAAAAACAAAATTAATCACAATGCATGCTTCTTTACAAATGAAACCCAAAAAAACCGATCTAGTCCGGCGACCGTGTCTCAACAAGAACCACTTGGTGTGAGGGTTCACCGATCACATAAATTATTGACATGTTTTGCTTTAAATGCGGCATGGACGATTACCAGTAGAAACTAACAAAAGCGATTTATATTTTTTGGAAAATGATACCGAAAATCCAGGTTTTCATTCTAATCCCGGTATTTTTATGCAGTCGATTCTAGTCGGTATTCCGGTATTTTCGAGGTTCGGGTTCCAGTTTTCGACCCTTAATCAAAATGAACAGAAATAGGTAAAGGGTGTTATCAATAAAAGTCAATAATGCAAAAGAAGGAAACAATGACAGACGACGTTTCGACTAAAGGCCTTCTTCGGGACGAAAGATAACAAACGAAATAAACAACATACTGAACGTAAGGAAGCACATATGAGGATAGTAGGAGGAAGGCTTTAAAACGTGGTAAGAATCATGTCATAGAGAAGAGAAAGCTCGAAGCTGGGAGGGTCCAGTAAACAAGGGCAAGATGTGCATAGCACGACGAGAAGAAATGGAGGAGATAGTGATGATGAGATAGGCAATAAGATGAGACAAAAATTAATAATAAATAAAACGGGTTGCTTATCTCAGTGTAGAAGCGTAGTTCACGTAACATGGATAAATTCACATTGTTGGGAACAACGTAACGGAAACTGGCCTTGACACACACTATTTCAAACCAATGAAGGTTGTGTCCAAGATCGCATGATGGACAGGAGAAAATTGAACGGACAATACATTACATGGGAAAGGACAATAGGAAAGTCAGAATATAAAAATAACCCCGCCTCAGGCTGGAAAACACAATAAAGAATGATCTGAAGGAAAACAAGCATGCAGATGAAAAAACAAGGGGGCAAGTCCGCACATGAGAAAATAAAGAGGGCAAGACGTAAGGTAGGGTCTAGAGGTGGCCGCAGATATCGCGATCTAACAACACAAACCATGGCGCAACTTCGGTGCATACATGGACGAAGAGGTAGGTGAACGGACATAGAACGCAAAAGGTAGAGGAAGTGAAAGAACAGAGATAGGAAATAGTCAGCAACCATAGTAGCGAGCCGGTGGGGGGACCCACTTAATATAACAGCGATACGTCACAGGAAGTAGACATGGGCAGAAGGGGAAGGGGACCGACAAGACGCTACTAAACGAGTAGGGACCGTCACAAAAAATGTATCACTGTATAGAATGCTAACTAAGGGGTAGGTTTGCACTAAGATGGCAATATATTAATGATGGAAGAGAGATCATGAGAAAACAGCGCAGAAGGACGTAGCACCTGTGGTGGAAGGAGAAGTTGGGACGGAATATATGGCCATGACGGAGAGAAGCAAACCTGACGCTGCAACCAAGGCATGTGGAGCAGTGCACTGCTATGGCACAGGAGTGAGTGTCGGGTAGTCGTAGGTAGCTAGTCAATGTCGTGGGACCAATATATTATAGTAGGTGTAGACGTGACCTTTGATAGTGCTTATAAAACCACGGCACGGAATTGATATAGGACTTCATTCGTGACGTATTTTATTATTGTTGGTTTTTCGTTTGGTCACTATTTACATACGTGTAATTGCATGCCAAAATAGTCAAGGCGACTCCAAGTATACAAAGAGTCACCAAAAGAAATCACAATAATAATCAAAAACGTCACGTCACGAATGCGGTCCTAATTAATTATGTTGGAGGGTCTTCTATATATCCCGACGGTTTTGGATAGACCCGGGGCACAGATACAACACAGGGTACGTTTTTAGGTCGTGTGCCGGGAAATGTGACTAGTCACAAAAGCCGAAGGTGATGCAACTGGGAGGAGCCAGCCACACGTCGGCACACTTGGTGTGTATTTCTAATCAAAAACGTATATTGCTTGCACTGTTCTCACTTTTTAATTGTCCTTTCCGATGTTCGATTTTCTCCAGTTCACCATGTGATCTTGGACACATAGTCCCTTGGTTTGGAATAGTGTGTGTCACGACCACATTTCGTTACGATGTTACTCGACAATGTATATTTATCCATTGAACCTGGACTACGTTTCTACGCTGAGATTAATCATCACGTGCCATGCCGAGTGTGGCGCAGGCGATCATGCTTCTCGACAACTCTGTCTCTTGTATTGTGAACAAGTTCAATTGGTGACTTCTTTTTATCTCATAGTGACAACACGTCCAGAAATATCTCTCTTTGTTTTCCTCTGTATGTACACTGAGATAAGCCACCAGTTTTATTTATTATTTTTTGTCTCATCGTATTGCTTATCTCATCATCACTATCTCATCATGCTATGTATTTCTTGCCTTCTTTTCTGGACCCTCCCAGCTTCGATATTTCTCCTCCCTATGACATGTTACATAGCACGTTTCAATATCCTCCTCCTACCATCCTCATATGTGCTTTCTTTCGTTTGTTGTCTTTCATCCTGATAAATGCTTTTTTTCGAATCCTAGACTGTCACTGTATCGTTGTTATTTTTCTCACGTTTACATCCACCATTTGATTGTTAGCTTTCGACTTAATCAAGTAAACTTTATTACCTGTTTTCTAAGTAAGTACTATTTGTATACCATTTCACTGCAATATTATTACCTTTATTGGTTGACATATTGGTAACACTCATGCCAATTGCTGTTCTTTTATATATTTACTTTGTGTTACTCCTCCATCCTCATTTTCACCGGATTTTGGTTGTTACCCGAAACCGCAGTTTTATTTATCTTGTGTATAAGACCTCGCACAGAAAGCGTAAACATGACTTGAAAGCTCAATTTTGATTATTTCCGTGAATAATGTTGGTCGGCCGTGGCTATTTTTGACACGCGAATCCGAGTATATAAATAGTGACCAACGAAACTCACAATAATAAAATAATAAAATAAAAAGTTACGAATGAAGCCCTAATCAATTCTGAACAACGGTCTACATCCGACGGTCTCGGTGTAGGCACAATTTTAATAGCACGCATCTCTCTTAACGGACAAACGGTTAGTACCCGATGTGTCTTGGTCACACACAGGCTAAGTGAAGTGTTTATACTATTCAAATAGACATCTCTCGCCCCCAACCAATATCTGCTATGGGAACTAATCTGAATCAGCAATTCTCACATGGAGGGACGGTGTTCACGCGAGCATGTTAGTGGTATAGAAGCCCTTCCAAGAGAATTACTTATGACACTGTATGTGACGTTTTTGATTATTATTGGTCACTATTTATATACATGGAGTCGACTTTGCTATTTTTGACATGCGACTCCACGTATGAAAAGTGGTGACCAACCGAAAACATAACAATAATCAAAAACGTCACGAATGTTGGGATGTCCCTAATTAATTATGTTGGGATGTCTTCTGTTGAAAACGATCATGGTGTACGTCATGTGTCGTACCCACTACTAGGAGAAAGGTATTAATGTCGATCATGTACCCACTACTAGGAGGAAAGAAAAAATGAGATAAAATGTTGCCGAATTTAACCTGTGGTATACTGAGCGTGTGAGCCCATACTTGGATGTTAGTTTTAACACAAAAATCAATGAGTAGTCAGACGTTCCATCCAGTTTCCCTTCAAGCTATATTCCCTTCTATATGGAAGGAAGTTGGTTGATCGATTTGCAGTAAGGAATAGTCGTGACTAAAGTAAAAATGTTAGGACGCATCAAGAAAAAGCGGAAGAAATGAGACACGGGTTCTAAGATTACCAAACTTCAAGGTGGTGATGGTATATGGCGTTAGGGCATACCGTCGACAAGTGTGTACTTATACCGTATCTGTTCTTGGACCAGGGTTCAAACATGAAGCAAATAATAGCATAACTTTGACCCGCAATGCGTGAAGTAAGAGACGACTTCGGGGGTTGGGCGTGGAGTTGGCCGTTTCAACCTATGGGTCAAAGTCACCCAAAAGCCATGTTGAAGTCGGATATGAAATATCGAAAGTGCAGATATCGCAGCTAAGATGTAGACTATAACACAGTGCTCTGTGTTCTCCGGACTACATCCTGCTCACGTATTCGAGTTTGAGAACGACGCAGAAGAACAAATAAAATAGTCAAGATGCATTAAGTATACAAAGTTGATAGCATATCCTATTCTGGACGTAGCAATCACAACCCAGCTTGTCCTATTCAGGGCGTAGCAATCACAATCCATCATGTCCTATTCAGGACGTAGAAATCACAATCCACCATGTCCTACTCAGTACGTAGCTATCACAACCCAGCATACCCTACTCAGGACGTAGCTACCAACCTAGCATTTCTTACTCAGTACGTAGCTATCACAACCCAGCATACCCTACTCAGGACGTAGCTATCAACTCAGCATGTTTTGGCCGCAGTGAATTTCTAGGCAATATAAATAGTTTCAATATATTACCACTGCATTATGAACTCAGCTTGTGCAAAGTTGTCCAGATGAAATTCGAATCAGATACGTTGACCGTCCCCCATGCGCACTATACTACTACGCCAAAAAGTCAGACTCGCAATTCGGTATGCAAATAGAAATATTGTGTAAAATAAAAAAGACTATCAGATAATTTGTTGGTATAACAAATCATGATACTTTGCTGAAAGCATTACAAGAAGGCAGAGACATCAAACGTGACGCTAGTTGTACTGTGCATCGTGACTTTGACATCAAACGTGACTCTAGTTATACTCTGCATCATGACTTTGACATCAAACGTAACGCTATTTGTACTGTTCAACGTGATTGACATCAAAAGGGATGATAGTTGTACTGTGCATCGTGTGACATCAAACGTTACGCTAGTTTTACTGTGCATCGTGACCTACATCAAACGTGATGCTAGTTGTACTGTGCATCGAGATTGACATCAAACGTGATACTAGCTGTACTGTGCATCGTGGCTGACATCAAACGTGACGTTAGTTGTACTGTGCATCGTGACTTTGACATCCAACGTGACGCTAGTTGTACTGTGCATCGTGACTTTGACATCAAACGTGACGCTAGTTATACTCTGCATCGTGACTTTGACATCAAACGTGACGCTATTTGTACTGTGCAACGTGATTGACATCAAAAGTGATACTAGCTGTACTGTGCATCGTGGCTGACATCAAACGTGGCGCTAGTTTTACTGGGCATCGTGACTGACATCAAACTTGATACTATTTGTACTGTGTGTCGTGACCTACACCAAACGTGACGCTAGCTGTACTGTGTGTCGTGACCTACACCAAACGTGACGCTAGTTGTACTGTTCATCCTGACTTTGCCATCACACTTGACGCTAATTAATTATACCAACAAAGTAAACGCAACATCCACATATACACACTTCCACATATGCTAGAGAAATAATAGATTCCCTCTTAGTGCTAGACATTCGGTGAATAACATAATAATGATACAGTATTAGTACAACTAATATGATTGTCAGCTCTACTTGAGCAGCTATACGGCTGAACTTAATTATATACACGACAAAAACTCTGCAGTCTTTTTAATATGTTGATCTTTTCCATTATTAGGATTGTCATTAATCATTTATCTGGCAGTGTTTTTCCTTGTTACCACGACCCAAAAACCGATGGTCATTCAATCCAGCAAAAACAGAGAAAATACAATATATAGAAACACATCGGAGCACACCTGACTATTGTCTATTGGTTAAAATGCACTGTTTAATCAACCGCTTCTCTTCTTCCCCCATCCCCTCACACACGCACGCACGCACACAAAGAGAGAGAGCCAATTCACGGAACAAGTTTTTTTCTTCTTCAATATTCTCGTTCGTCATGGTTTCACATTTTATGGAATAGCAAAGATCTCATTTTATGGAATAGCAAAGATCTAAGTCTGAGCTCCTACTTGTATCAGCAGCATCACGGTTTACATATCAGGCATCCCCGTCATAACAGCATCACTATGCAGCACACGTAGAGAGATTACCTAGCATGAAGACAGTTGGCTGGTCAAACTCCCTCAGTTTATGGTCATGCTCATATATTATGTTTATAATCTCTGATTTTATTTAATCTGATTACTGATTCATGAAGAATCAAAGATTACAAGCTACAGTCAGATAATGTACAGGCAGAAAATATAAAGGATGGACCACAAAAATCAAAGATGCCACAGGAACAAGCTTACAAACAGCACACAAGAAAGTCATCTCCAGAGAACTCTTCTACCCCTGACGTCGCAAAGCAAACAAGGGCCACAGGGTATAGATAGTTGCAGGTTGCTGATCCAGCGGTCCATGGACTCATGCCCTTTGACCCAAGGGTATAGATATATATAGATAGTCAGGGACTCCAGAAATACATGTGTATTCTTTGTTCTTCTTCGTGCTTCAGGGGCCGAGACATCCAACTTTAGTTTGATATTTATTGATCACAGATTCTGTACTGGGTGAATCAGCCACACTAATGTCCGAGGCCTCAACTTAAAAAGTTTATTTTCCTTTATACTGTACAATACTGGTTCAATATCTAGTATCTTGAACACTAATGTCCGAGGCCTCAACTTAAAAAGTTTATTTTCCTTATTTCCTGTATACTGTACAATACTGGTTCAATATCTAGTATCTTGGTCATTACGTCGGATTGGCCGTGAGATATCTGCATCATTTGAGAATATCAAGGATTGTTGAGTGTCAGACAAACAGTTATTTCTACTATAAGTAAGAACACATTTTAAAGGTGGACTAAAGATTGTAGAGAATGAAATTGTGATTTCTCTGACTTAGAGAGTTATGATTGGGCGGCATCAATTAAAATTTTCAGTTTTTACAGGCGAAAAGTGAAAACACGTGTTTTTATTTCGTTCGTCAATAGTATGCTTATATCTGAGATTTTGACTCTTCTATAAATTTGACTGTTTTATAACTTGTACAGAGTTACAGTTTTTCTTCCACAGTTGCTTCTCTGGGTCAGTTTATTTGCCTCAGAATTTGATATTCCGGGCATTCCTGAAGAATATGCTCTGCTGTTTGAGGTACCTGTCCACGTGTACATATATCTGTGTTGTTAATCTGGATATCAGTCAGTTCCTCTTTTGCCAAGTTTGGCACAAAGGGCGGATGTCATAGTTCTCCATGCCTATCGGTCAGTTGCTAGGGATTGCAGGTCTTGTGCATTTATGCCTGTTGATTGTAATTCATTTATAAATGTTCTTCTGAGCGTTGTTTTTGGTCTTCCCTGTTTTCTTTCCCGTCTGGTGTTCACATGAAGGCTTGTCGTGGGATTCTGTCTTCCTTCATTCTAAGTACGTGGCCGATGTATGCCCAGCGGCGTTTTCTGATGATGTTCGTCACGTATTTAGAACTATAACATCCGTTACAGAAACACTGGGAGTTTTACAATGATATTTTAAGGAATCAAGAACAGAAACATACGTCCGCCATCTTGTAACTGGTAACCGGAACTCCTTTATTAATCTGACAATAATACATTATCACTGGTGTTATCGCTTCTTATTTTTGTTACTACGGAACTCTCCACGGATATTATCTGACAGTTTTTGGTTATTATTTATATTTGTCAATTTTGAACTTTGTATACATGTGGCTGCGGAATCGGCTGTGTCCTGTTCTGAGGCGCAGAATGCTAACTTGTTCTGGTCTGTTCATAATTTGGTAGTCATCTTGTGTTGGTCTTTGTTTTCTAATGGCTTTGATCGTGTAACTTTTGATGGTACGTTATTGGTACATCTGGTTGATCATCAGCAGCACTTGACTTACTCATACGATTTTCATTCTCGTTTCCGGGTACTCAACAGTGCGGTGGTTTCCGCTGTATAGCTACTTTACGCTGATTGTTTAGTTTGGTCAGTAGTATTTGCAGATCTGCCAGTTTTCTGGACTGAAACTCTTGGAGTTATGATTTTGCAGCTGTCAGGAATACTACAGGCTGTGAACCAAGATTGGGCTCAGCAGTTTTTCAGTTGCATTTGACTCATATCCCACGTGTAGTCTAATGCCCTTCTTGCTAATTTTACTACGTATTTTGTCCATTTTGCTCCCCATATGGTTCCACTTAGTTTTCTCAGGATAACCACCTTTCACGTGGGCTTTGTTGTTGTGTTCTATTAATGTCAGCTTTTTGTCAAATGTGACTCCGAGATATGTGTTTATTTGTCTTCTTTCAGCTCTCCATTTATCTTGATGTCACCAGCTATATTTTTATGATGAAAAAGTAAAGAGAGTAGTGTTGCACTTATCTATGTTGATACTGACACACCATCTGTTTGCCCATGTGGTTACGGCATCTATAGTTCGCTGTACATGTTTGATGGCTATAGCCGAATGTTCTTCCATGCACTATATTACCAAGTCATCAGCATACATTGCCGCTCTTGTACAATGTGATAGCTCTGCAAACAGATCATTGCATTGATGTAGACCAACAAAAGCGTGGGAACAATATCCCTCCATATGATACCCCATGACGTTGTACAACTTTCTAGCTGGAGTAACCATCTAGTTGTACTCTGGTTCTTCTTCTATGTAGGTATGCTTCTATCCCTTTATACACCATACATTCACTGCAACTTCACTATTCCTTTAGACGACCCTTTTTTCCAAACCTTGTCAAAAGCTTTCTTGTGAAGGAGATGTAATCTGTGATCCAGAGCCAGGTGTGTTGCTCTTGTTGAGGTGTAGTCATGTTTATTCAGGATGATCTTGATGTTGTCTATCCATCTTTTTCTATGCCCTGGGCTCTGTATCCTGATTCCATCTTGTTATAAGCTCTAAAGGGAAGTTGATCGTTCATCGTCATAAGATGTCCAAACTATTTTATCTGCTGTTTCTCCATATATTCGATGCATGATGTGAAGGAACGGTGAGGTTTTAAGTATGTTGAATATAGAGGATGGATGGTTGGTAAATACAATTTTACATAGAAAACTGAAATATTTCAGATATATAAAATGACACAATGGCATAGAAATACGCATATTAGAGGGCAGAGTTCCGGGAAGTAGAAGAAGAAGTAGATCTAGAAGGAGATTGACAGTTGACATCAGAGACTGCATGAAGATATCGTTGGAGGAGGCAGGGAGATTGGCACAGGATAGTATCGCAAAGACAACGTTCTGGAAGGAATATGTCACGTGATGGTGATGATGATGATGTGATACCAATTATCTTTCTGATATTCTCACTGCGCATTTTGTCCAGTCTGGTCACTTCAATAGCTGTCCATAGAAATTTCATTTCACAAGTTTCGATTTGTTTCTGTTATGTGTAGATGTCAGTTGCCAAGTCTGGCATTGGTAGCGTAGCGTTGGTGTAGAGATGCTCTTAATAATTTGTTTCTCTACTTCTATGTAGATTTTTGAGTGCAATAGACATGGTGACATCTGGTATATCATATCATTTGCAGTTTTTCTTCGTCATCATATATGCTATTTTGATCGTCAGCGAAAAGCATTTTTCATTGAGTTCGTTTTTAAGTGGTTCGTCTTTCTGTTCTCTATAATCGCACGTTGCCTGTAGTGAATTTTTGTGCCTCTGTACTTAGTCTTCAGTTTCATGTATTAGACCTTGATCATCTGCGAAGAGTAGATCGTGCAGTGTTATCTAGGTATCTTGATGTTTCTGGGATGTGTTCGCCTATTGCTTCTGCATCTTTCGCAATCATGCCCATGTATGTAACAAATAGCAGTAGGTCTCACCCTGTCTTACTCCAGTTGTTGTTTCGAATGGTTCTATGCGTCCTTCGTTTGTTCTTTTTATACTTCGTGAGTATAAAACCATTATACTTAAACCATTATATAGTGTTTTTATATAAGAACCATATGTTGCCACTTGGAAAATATAGCTTCTTATTAGTTGTAACTTTTTCTCTTTGCCCCTTGACATAGATTTTTCATCTGTGATTTTTTTGTGTAGGGTCATTGCTAATCTTTTTATAAACTCTGCAGAGAAATCGATCATTGCTAATCTCTTTCTAATCTCTTCTGAGAAATCGATCATTGCTAATCTCTTTCTAATCTCTTCTGACAAATCGATCATTGCTAATCTCTTTCTAATCTCTGCTGAGAAGTCTCCTGTGATGTTGATATGGTTGACCCGAGATAATCAAAGTTGCTGAGATTTTCTAATTGTTCTTTGTTAATGACTATTATAGGTATGAGTCCACCTATGTTTATATGTATTGTTTTTGTCTTATTTAATTGAGGAAAAAATATTGTGCCTTGCTCTATTGTTTGACTGACATAATCATGTGGTATAAATATGTGGGTGACAAACGGTTGCATTGGCAATCACATTCAATATTAATAACAGCTTTTGACTCCCACAGTGAGGACCTCATTAATGTGACATTCCACAGCCTGAAGCATCAAGTCAAGTATCATAAATGTCACTAGACAATTCACCAAGAATATATTCTGTTCGTTATTAAATATGTAACTTCTTCAACTTATAACAGCAGTATCAAGTGGGCGTTGATTTCTTCAGTTGGTATAACACATGCACAGATACATCGTTACATAATGGTATGATGGAATGTCGCTGAGGGTGTAGTTTACCCCCCTTTCAAAAAATGTGGTCGTCGACACACGTACCTAGCTATGTAACAAGCTTACCTGGATATGTAGGAGAACAAACGTTTGCAAAGTTTGTAAAGGTAATCGCACAGCATACAATGGCATACAGGTGTGAAGAGTTAGGAATATCACAGTACTACAGCTTAACATTTGCAGGTAGAAATGTTAAAATTGATGATGACGGTCAATTTAAAATTGCTAAACCGAAGAATGAAAATCACATCTTACATCCATGTTGTTGCTTTTCTGCTTTTGTTATCAAACTCCTACATATTATCAGGATGTAGCCCAGAGAGCGCGCAATGCACTGTGTTTATGGTTTACAGCTTGACTGTGATATATGAGCCTATGATTCAATACATCCGACTTCAGTATGGCTGATACGTCACTTTGAAGTCATTGCTGATGTAGACAGTGGTTCTATCTTTACTGATTTCCTATCGTTACTATATTTATCTTTCTATCTATTTATATGGTCTAGGATTACTCACACTGTCGCAAACACAGGTTGAAAGATTAGAATGAGTCAAGAATGAGGCAATGCGTGTAATGCTAGGATGCATCACGGATACAATCATTGCAGCCATGAGATTCCTTGTAAAACAACACAGCGCCAAAGACATCAAGTAGCGAAGGGGAAAGAATATGTTTAATTGCCATAAGGTTGAACAGGTGTAGAGGATTTACTTCAATGTACTCGAGTTACCACATATGTACTCCGTCCCTCGCACGCCGTCGACTAAAAGTACCACTCATAGCACGTAGCTCTGTAGTTTCAAGCAATAGTCTCTATCTATCTATACTCTGTGTCCCTTGTTTGCCTTGCTGCGTCAGGGGTGAAAGAGTTCTCTGGAGATGGCCTTCTTGTGCGCTGTTTGTAAGCTTGTTCGTGTGGCTTCTTTGATTTATGTGATCCATCTTTTACATAGTCTGCCTCTGGCTTTATAACCGTTATGTCTATGTGCCATGGCCATTTGTGGCATGCTGTATGTCGGTAGTCTGGAAGCGTGTGAAAACCACTTGATCTGTTGTCTTTTGATGTGTTCCAATACTGGTATTGTTTTGGTATTGTCTGATGTTATCGTTTCTAATTCTATCTCTTAATGACACTCCGAGTATTCTTCGTAGACATGTCATTTCTGTTGTCACTATTTTTCTTTAGTCTTGTGCTGTCATTGTCCAGGTTTGGCACTGGTAGCATAGTGCTGGAATAATAATAGTCTTGTATAATGCAACTTTGGTGTCTATGTTTACATTTTTGTTCTTGAAAATGTGTGTCATCTGTCCTAGGATCTGGTATGTTTTGTTGCATCTCTTTACTTGTTTTCCCTTCACTCGATATAATGCTTCCTAAGTAAGTGAACTCATTTACTTGTTTAAGGTGTTTATCATCAATGGAGATAGTGATATTTCTTTCTTTGCTATTGCCATTATTTCAGTCTTTTCAATATTGATCTTCATGATGAATTTTTGACATGTGTGGAGTTTGTTCATATGGTCTTGCAATTGTTCTTCTGATGTCGCTATTAGTACTTGGTCGTCTGCAAAGAGTAGTTCGTTCAATTTGTCTTTTATGTTATCTTCTTCGTTGGTACTTGTTAGTTTACAGATGTGGTCGATATATGTTATAAAACGTAGAGGGGATAGGACACACCCCTGGCGAACCCCTGATTGAATTTGGAACTTATTGGACACACCTGCATTTGTTCTTACTGCACATTGGCTATTTGCATAAATGCCCTTGCATATGTTGATTAAATGTTCTGGTACTCCGTATATTGATAGTGTTTTCCATAGTTGTTGTCTGTCTACTCTGTCGAATGCCTTTTCTTGGTCTACGAATGCGATATATAATTCTTTGTTGTTTTCTGTGGCTCTTTCTGTTAGTTGTCTAAGTGTAAAGATAGCATCCGTACAGCTTTTGTTCTTACGGCAGCCCATTTGGGTGTTTTGAAGTTGTGGTTCAATATATGTTCGTAGTCGTTGCTCTAATATTTTGTTAAAAATTTTTCCTGTGTGTGATCAGTGATTGCTTATTTGTCCAGAGAAACTATAGCTTATATCGCAGCCATCCTCTTCTTCCTCGTTCTGCATTCGACGTCAGATGCTGATGTGGATTCCATTAACTTACTCGACTGAGGTCACCAGCCTCGAGACAGGACTGTAGAGATTGCCCCCTCCCCCGAACCGTGTCAGACATAGTGTTCTTTTTGTGATATCGCACAGTGTGGTGATCAGGGTACAAAGCCTGAGGAAGACCACGAAAAAGATAGAAAACGTCATGGACATCCTGAACAAATATGGACATAGCATGGCCGAGGCTACACATCTGGCCTTGGAACGCAAGTTCGAATTCCAATCACCCCTACGCTTAATGGCAAGGTGGATAACAAACCACCTGGGGAAAGACAATAGCACAGTGTGCAATTCTGTAAACTATGTTCTGCGCTTTCTGGAGATTGTCCACAGGGAGCGCATATCGGTGTCACCACGTCCAAACATCAAATGCTGGTGACGTTAAATTTAAGTTTATTGTGTTTTGTTCTCTATCTAAACATGATATTGATTGTTCTTTACTTCCAAGTCTGTAGATAGCATTCTATTTTATGGCTGCATGGATGAGTTGAGTTCCATTCCATGTTAGTGGAACTTTTGATAATAGACTTCATTTCCGCAAATTATACTGACCTCTATATCTGGATGTTTTTCCACTATCCGCCACCTGTGCATGCGCCTGGTATGGTTCGGTGTACGTATGAGAATGAATGCAATAATATATATATATATATATATATAAACACGGATGTGTTGGTCTGAAAGAAGCCGATATCTCAGCTCATTTATCTCAACTAGCAGCACATCTCCTTACTCTCAAATCACAAAGACGAAATCGAAGTTGGTAGAATACTATAGTTAATGCAGATGAAGTAGAAGTAGATAGTCTACTGTAGCGAGCGCAAATGAAGAAGACGAAGTAGATAGTCTACTTCAATGTGAACAAATATGCCAAACAGATCAGATTATTTGTAGAATAAACTTTCATTTGGTGTAGCGTTTTTTTCATTAAAAAAACAAACCCTTGTACTTATATATCTTGGTCATGTTTAATTTTAACAGCTGGTTCCCTGCAAAGCCACAGATGGGGTTTTTTTCTATGGATACCTGAATCTTCCCAGAAGATACATATTTTCTATGATACTCTGCATATATTTACATTTGTAAGTGCCTAGTTTTGCAACAAAATTGTATAAATAACAACTGTGCTGGTATATTTTTCTTGAAGTTCACGTTAGTTAGTTTAGTTATATAGTATAGTTATGTGGGTATATAGAAGAATATGCAGAACATCATGGAAAGAGAAGAAAAACAAAGAGGTTCTGAAAACACTTAATATAACGAAAGAATTATTAAGAGGAATAAAAAATCAGGCAAATAAAATATTTTGGACACTTTAAAAGACATGACACCTTATTGAAGACCTAACTTGAGGGTAAAGTCAAAGGGAAGCGAGCAAGAGGTAGGCAGAGATACAAGTGGGAGAGTAACATCACAAGATGGACAGGTTACAGTCTAGCAGGAGTGCACCACCAAAACAAGAAACAGGGGATGTTGGAGGTCTGTTGCAGCCAACCTTCGCTGCGGAGACGGTACTTGGTGATGATGATAGTTTAGTTAGTTTGTTTCTTTAGTGCCAAGTACGTCACAAAGGGCCGAAGTCATGTCTCTCCATGCCTTGCGGTTGGCTGAAGGTGTAGTTCTTTGGTGGTGTTAATACCCACTGTCATTGCCTCGTTCTTGATTGTTCTGAGTAGTGTTGTCCTGGGTCTTCCACTTTTTCGTTTTCCTGTTTCAGACCATGACAGAGCTTGGTGGATAAGTCTGTTCCCGTCTGATCTAAGCACATGGGCTAAATACTGACAACGCCTTCTAAAAATAATCTTTGACACATATTCTTGTTTGGGATATATCTCTTATTGATTCATTTGTGACAAAGTTTTTCCAATCATTGTTCAGGATTTATACGCATAATTATCGATTTTTAAAAAACATGGCTTGAGTAGATTTCTATCTTTCGCATCCGTAGGGTTAGTACTGGGATCAGGCAGGAGTTGAAAAATTATCTCTTGATGTTTGTCTTTAAGGTTTTTGTTTACCAGATGTTAACTAGTTTAATGAAGGCACTTGCGATAATCGCTATGTGTGCCTTTATTTCGTTTGTCGCATCTTCATCATTTGATATTTTACTTCTCAGGTAGGTAACATTATTCACTTTTAGTTAATTTCATAAAATAAAATATTTACTATTGATATTATTATAATTTATGTATGCATTTAGTTGTGGCCAAATGCACTCCTTCTCCCCTCCCCCTCCAAACCACATATTGCAGATAAATGATTATCACACCCATACAATCATCAATATACAATTTTTCCAAAGAAATTGTTAATAATATGCATGTAATACACTTGACATGAACCTAATACACTTGACATGAACCTAATACACTTGACATGTACCTAATACACTTGACATGAACCTAATACACTTGACATGAACCTAATACACTTGACATGAACCTAATACACTTGACATGAACCTAATACACTTGACATGAACCTAATACACTTGACATGAACCTAATACACTTGACATGAACCTAATACACTTGACATGAACCTAATACACTTGACATGAACCTAATACACTTGACATGAACCTAATACACTTGACATGAACCTAATACACTTGACATGAACCTAATACACTTAAAATAATAAACATTACACATCTAGGTATCATGATAAACAGTATATGGTGTAATAGATGTTCAACTTACCTGGCCATATGCGATAACTGTTGCATTGTAGCCCTCAAAGCACCTAGATCGAAAAGGAAATATTAGTTTATTTATCAAATCAACTAGATCAGAAATGAAAATACAAACATCAAATATTCGTTTATTAATCAAACCACCTAGATCAGAAAGGAATATACAAACATCAAATATTAGTGTATTTAGCAATCGTCCCGGCGAAGAGTCATTACACACCCGCCGCCTATCTACATATAGGCAGGCTGTCACATGCTAGGGAAACCCACTACCCGAGAATTAAAGGCATGACGAAAACGAATGTTCTGGGTCTCGGCTGTCCGGGCCCAGTGTGAGCCAACCGATGTGTAAATAACACAGTTGAACTGTGGGACTAGCAGTACAACGTACATCACGCTTCCTGAAGAAGTCACACGATTTATTCTCGCGGTGGTTATAAGAGAGCGAACTCAAGTAGAAGAAGTGTATTTATCAAAGCAACTATATCAGAAAGGAAAATAAAAACATCAAATATTAGTGATTGATGTATTTATCAAAGCACATAGATCAGAAAGGAAAATATAAACATCACATATTAGTGATTGATGTATTTATCAAAGCAACTATATCAGAAAGGAAAATAAAAACATCAAATATTAGTGATTGATGTATTTATCAAAGCACATAGATCAGAAAGGAAAATAAAAACATCAAATATTAGTGATTGATGTATTTATCAAAGCACCTGAGATCGGAAAGGACAATAAAAACATCAAATATTAGTGATTGATGTATTTATCAAAGCACATAGATCAGAAAGGAAAATATAAACATCAAATATTAGTGATTGATGTATTTATCAAAGCACCTGAGATCGGAAAGGACAATAAAAACATCAAATATTAGTGATTGATGTATTTATCAAAGCACATAGATCGGAAAGGACAATAAAAACATCAAATATTAGTGATTGATGTATTTATCAAAGCACCTGAGATCGGAAAGGACAATAAAAACATCAAATATTAGTGATTGATGTATTTATCAAAGCACATAGATCGGAAAGGAAAATAAAAACATCAAATATTAGTGATTGATGTATTTATCACAGCAACTATATCAGAAAGGAAAATAAAAACATCAAATATTAGTGATTGATGTATTTATCAAAGCAACTATATCAGAAAGGAAAATAAAAACATCAAATATTAGTGATTGATGTATTTATCAAAGCACATAGATCAGAAAGGAAAATATAAACATCACATATTAGTGATTGATGTATTTATCAAAGCAACTATATCAGAAAGGAAAATAAAAACATCAAATATTAGTGATTGATGTATTTATCAAAGCACATAGATCAGAAAGGAAAATAAAAACATCAAATATTAGTGATTGATGTATTTATCAAAGCACCTGAGATCGGAAAGGACAATAAAAACATCAAATATTAGTGATTGATGTATTTATCAAAGCAACTATATCAGAAAGGAAAATAAAAACATCAAATATTAGTGATTGATGTATTTATCAAAGCACATAGATCAGAAAGGAAAATATAAACATCACATATTAGTGATTGATGTATTTATCAAAGCAACTATATCAGAAAGGAAAATAAAAACATCAAATATTAGTGATTGATGTATTTATCAAAGCACATAGATCAGAAAGGAAAATAAAAACATCAAATATTAGTGATTGATGTATTTATCAAAGCACCTGAGATCGGAAAGGACAATAAAAACATCAAATATTAGTGATTGATGTATTTATCAAAGCACATAGATCAGAAAGGAAAATATAAACATCAAATATTAGTGATTGATGTATTTATCAAAGCACCTAAGATCGGAAAGGACAATAAAAACATCAAATATTAGTGATTGATGTATTTATCAAAGCACATAGATCGGAAAGGACAATAAAAACATCAAATATTAGTGATTGATGTATTTATCAAAGCACCTGAGATCGGAAAGGACAATAAAAACATCAAATATTAGTGATTGATGTATTTATCAAAGCACATAGATCGGAAAGGAAAATAAAAACATCAAATATTAGTGATTGATGTATTTATCAAAGCACATAGATCGGAAAGGACAATAAAAACATCAAATATTAGTGATTGATGTATTTATCAAAGCACATAGATCAGAAAGGACAATAAAAACATCAAATATTAGTGATTGATGTATTTATCAAAGCACCTGAGATCGGAAAGGACAATAAAAACATCAAATATTAGTGATAGGTGTATTTATCAAAGCAACTATATCAGAAAGGAAAATATAAACATCAAATATTAGTGATTGATGTATTTATCAAAGCACCTGAGATCGGAAAGGACAATAAAAACATCAAATATTAGTGATTGATGTATTTATCAAAGCACCTGAGATCGGAAAGGACAATAAAAACATCAAATATTAGTGATTGATGTATTTATCAAAGCACCTGAGATCGGAAAGGACAATAAAAACATCAAATATTAGTGATAGGTGTATTTATCAAAGCAACTATATCAGAAAGGAAAATATAAACATCAATTATTAGTGATTGATGTATTTATCAAAGCACCTGAGATCGGAAAGGACAATAAAAACATCAAATATTAGTGATTGATGTATTTATCAAAGCACCTGAGATCGGAAAGGACAATAAAAACATCAAATATTAGTGATTGATGTATTTATCAAAGCACATAAATCGGAAAGGACAATAAAAACATCAAATATTAGTGATAGGTGTATTTATCAAAGCACATAGATCGGAAAGGACAATAAAAACATCAAATATTAGTGATTGATGTATTTATCACAGCACATAGATCGGAAAGGACAATAAAAATATCAAATATTAGTGATTGATGTATTTATCAAAGCACATAGATTGGAAAGGACAATAAAAACATCAAATATTAGTGATTGATGTATTTATCAAAGCACCTGAGATCGGAAAGGACAATAAACACATCAAATATTAGTGATTGATGTATTTATCAAAGCACATAGATCAGAAAGGAAAATATAAACATCAAATATTAGTGATTGATGTATTTATCAAAGCACCTGAGATCGGAAAGGACAATAAAAACATCAAATATTAGTGATTGATGTATTTATCAAAGCACATAGATCGGAAAGGAAAATAAAAACATCAAATATTAGTGATTGATGTATTTATCAAAGCACATAGATCGGAAAGGACAATAAAAACATCAAATATTAGTGATTGATGTATTTATCAAAGCACATAGATCAGAAAGGACAATAAAAACATCAAATATTAGTGATTGATGTATTTATCAAAGCACCTGAGATCGGAAAGGACAATAAAAACATCAAATATTAGTGATTGATGTATTTATCAAAGCACCTGAGATCGGAAAGGACAATAAAAACATCAAATATTAGTGATTGATGTATTTATCAAAGCACATAGATCAGAAAGGACAATAAAAACATCAAATATTAGTGATTGATGTATTTATCAAAGCACCTGAGATCGGAAAGGACAATAAAAACATCAAATATTAGTGATTGATGTATTTATCAAAGCACCTGAGATCGGAAAGGACAATAAAAACATCAAATATTAGTGATTGATGTATTTATCAAAGCACCTGAGATCGGAAAGGACAATAAAAACATCAAATATTAGTGATTGATGTATTTATCAAAGCACATAGATCGGAAAGGACAATAAAAACATTAAATATTAGTGATAGGTGTATTTATCAAAGCAACTATATCAGAAAGGAAAATATAAACATCAAATATTAGTGATTGATGTATTTATCAAAGCACCTGAGATCGGAAAGGACAATAAAAACATCAAATATTAGTGATTGATGTATTTATCAAAGCACCTGAGATCGGAAAGGACAATAAAAACATCAAATATTAGTGATTGATGTATTTATCAAAGCACATAGATCGGAAAGGACAATAAAAACATCAAATATTAGTGATAGGTGTATTTATCAAAGCACATAGATCGGAAAGGACAATAAAAACATCAAATATTAGTGATTGATGTATTTATCACAACACATAGATCGGAAAGGACAATAAAAATATCAAATATTAGTGATTGATGTATTTATCAAAGTACATAGATCGGAAAGGACAATAAAAACATCAAATATTAGTGATTGATGTATTTATCAAAGCACCTGAGATCGGAAAGGACAATAAAAACATCAAATATTAGTGATTGATGTATTTATCAAAGCACATAGATCAGAAAGGAAAATATAAACATCAAATATTAGTGATTGATGTATTTATCAAAGCACCTGAGATCGGAAAGGACAATAAAAACATCACATATTAGTGATTGATGTATTTATCAAAGCACATAGATCGGAAAGGACAATAAAAACATCAAATATTAGTGATTGATGTATTTATCAAAGCACCTGAGATCGGAAAGGACAATAAAAACATCAAATATTAGTGATTGATGTATTTATCAAAGCACATAGATCGGAAAGGACAATAAAAACATCAAATATTAGTGATTGATGTATTTATCAAAGCACCTGAGATCGGAAAGGACAATAAAAACATCAAATATTAGTGATTGATGTATTTATCAAAGCACATAGATCAGAAAGGAAAATATAAACATCAAATATTAGTGATTGATGTATTTATCAAAGCACCTGAGATCGGAAAGGACAATAAAAACATCAAATATTAGTGATTGATGTATTTATCAAAGCACATAGATCGGAAAGGACAATAAAAACATCAAATATTAGTGATTGATGTATTTATCAAAGCACCTGAGATCGGAAAGGACAATAAAAACATCAAATATTAGTGATTGATGTATTTATCAAAGCACATAGATCAGAAAGGAAAATATAAACATCAAATATTAGTGATTGATGTATTTATCAAAGCACCTGAGATCGGAAAGGACAATAAAAACATCAAATATTAGTGATTGATGTATTTATCAAAGCACATAGATCGGAAAGGACAATAAAAACATCAAATATTAGTGATTGATGTATTTATCAAAGCACCTGAGATCGGAAAGGACAATAAAAACATCAAATATTAGTGATTGATGTATTTATCAAAGCACATAGATCGGAAAGGACAATAAAAACATCAAATATTAGTGATTGGTGTATTTATCAAAGCACATAGATCGGAAAGGACAATAAAAACATCAAATATTAGTGATTGATGTATTTATCACAGCACATAGATCGGAAAGGACAATAAAAATATCAAATATTAGTGATTGGTGTATTTATCAAAGCACATAGATCGGAAAGGACAATAAAAACATCAAATATTAGTGATTGATGTATTTATCAAAGCACATAGATCGGAAAGGACAATAAAAACATCAAATATTAGTGATTGGTGTATTTATCACAGCACATAGATCGGAAAGGACAATAAAAACATCAAATATTAGTGATTGGTGTATTTATACCTCCTAGTAAGACGATATCAACTCGTACATATACGCTTATGGTATATGTTCACTGACATATATTATCATGAATAGATCTGACTGTCGTCGTGTCTGTATTTGATGTCTGATAATATGCATGTTGTGTGAGCGGGTTACTTAACATGCATGAACGTTCGCTCTTCAATCAAATCAGATCAGATGTCACTTCCGGGTAGAAGTTAAAGTATAATCTGTGAAGTATTCTCATTGTACTAGTAGGACTAGGCTAGTCCCCATACATTTTAGTTAAACTATTATGAGTTACGATGTCACCTATAAGGATAAAAATATTGAATGAACATCATTTGTATTTTTCCTTTTGTGAGACTCAAATTTGCGCTACAATACTCCACGTTATACCAGCTCATTGAGTCCACCGAATGCAGTACTTTGACATCAAAAGCTCTGGAATTATATTGACTCCCAAAGAAACAGGAACCAGTTAAATCTAACCTAGTCCATGGGCAATATAAAGCCAATGTTAAAACAAACTTGACGTCTACTAGTAAGTAAACATAATTTATGTTTAATTCTTAAGAAATGTGATTCATACACGTAATTTGGCGACGACTTCAAGTGATTGATTGTCAATCTGATATGGCAGTATTTCAAAGTTTGAAATAATGGAAAAGGTTGAGACTTCTCTCATAACACATCCTAGCTTGTTTAATTTATCGATCTATATCTTTAGGTGCGCGCTTTGTTTATTTCATTGCTAATTATAGTACATTCATTGACGTGAGTTTAGATGTGTAGACTTGCAAGCGGTAAAAAAATGTGTAATAATTGTACATATTGGAGGTGGAAAACGATGTTTTAGTTCAGTGATGAACTGCCTTCCTAGACGGGTTGTCCAGGTTCCATGTTTGTGTGCAGTCATTAACTGCCTTCCTAGACAGGTTGCCATCAGAAAACGCCGCTGGACATACAACGGCCACATACTTAGAATGAAGGAAGACATAATTCCACGACAAGTCTTCATGTGGACACCAGACGGGGAAAGAAAACAGGGAAGACCAAAAACAACGATCAGAAAAACATTTATGAATAAATTATAATCAACAGGCATAAATGCACAAGACCTGCAATCCTTGGCAACTGACCGGCAGGCATGAAGAACTATGACATCCGCCCTATGTGCCAAACTTGGCAAAAGAGGAACTTGACTGAACTGACAATACGGGTTGTCCAGGTTCCATGTTTCAGTTCAGTGAGTAACTTCCTTCCTAGACGGGTTGTTCAGGTTCCATGTTTCAGTTCAGTGATTAACTTCCTTCCTAGGCGGGTTGTTCAGGTCCCCTATTTCAGTTCAGTGATTAATTTCCTTCCTAGACAGGTTGTTCAGGTCCCATGTTTCAGTGATTAACTTCCTTCCTAGACGGGTTGTTCAGGTCCCATGTTTCAGTGATTAACTTCCTTCCTAGACAGGTTGTTCAGGTCCCATGTTTCAGTGATTAACTTCCTTCCTAGACAGGTTGTTCAGGTCCCATGTTTCAGTGATTAACTTCCTTCCTAGATGGGTTGTTCAGGTCCCATGTTTCAGTTCAGTGATTATCTGCCTTCTTACTCTGTTCTCCTCAATGAAGCGACATGCCACAAGCATTCATAGCACGTAACTCCGTAGCTAAGATGATCTCCAAAATCTCCGAAACAATCCACATTTTAAACGTTACCATTTGGATTCTAACACATCACATCTTGAAAACATGGCTAACGATTTAACTACTACGCCACGGAGAACCAGCATATATTCGAGGAGACCAAATATTCAATCAGCGCACAATTTTCTTAATCCATTTTTATTGAAAGCATAATTTAAGTGACATACCTTGTCTTGGAATCCCTTTACCGGTGTCCCTCTATAACAAAGGGACAAGGCTGAATTCTTTTACTCTAACATACTTACACGCAAGGGTAACAATAAATCAGAAGTCAGATTTTAGTAATCCAAGCATGGGATGTGGTCGACGAGCATTTTCTCCCTGTGAAATTATATTCTCGACACTCGTCGAACATTTTCTCTATAGTAAAAGGTTTACTGCCGTTGAAGTCTTTCTTGTCGAGCATCAACGCTTGACGGCGTAACTTTTTTTTTTAAGGGAGAGAGAATGTGTGGTCAACGAACGACGCAAGTCCACTTCAAACAAAATTCATCGTTAGTCATAACTCAACTATTATCATTCTTCATCATCATTTTCTTCCACAAAAGTGATGCGATGGGAAAGTGGCGAACCAGAAAGTCAGACCCTGCACACATGCGGATCAGGGCGAAGGGTCGCTTCCTGTTTAAACCCAAGAAGCGTTTTAAAGACACTCTTAAGATATCACATAATCACTTAAAAATAGACGGCACCAAATCGCCTAACAACTATTGAACACGCGTTCTTCCGTACTTGACTAACCGCATCTCCAAAAAAAGATGCGAAGTACGGAAGAACGCGTGTTCAATAGTTGCTAGGCGATTTGGTGCCGTTGAACGGATTGGTTCAATTCCAGTTAGTCTCAAGAATTTTTAAAAATTGTCCTCTGGCTTCCCACTTAAATGTACTTAAAAATAGACACAAACTCATGGGAGAATCTTTCACACGACAGATCCGACTGGCATCGCATAATTAAGAGTGGTACAGCAGCTTCAGAGAACCTCACAGGCATCAACCTGTGCACGAAAAATGCGTTAAAAGGTAATAGCTGTTCAATGTCTCAGACTCCTCCCACACATGCTCAGAGTGTGGTAGACAATTCCAAGCACGCATAGGTCTCCTCAGTCACAGTCGGGCACACCGCAGACATCATCATCTTCATCATCCCAGTTGAGCTGAAAGGTCAACTTCGACGGACGTACAACATTACCAGCTCAAAACAAAAAACTTGACATGTTGATTAAATGAGGTATTAAAGCCTCTTGCTAAGACACGATCTTTCAACTTAAGACCCGACTCCAGTTATATCGGGCCATACTGCAAAACTTCAGAGAGAGTAAGCCAATGGGTCATAAATAGCAGACTGCCATAACTTAATAGCAACAAATATAAGAATAGCAACAAATATAAAGTAGCAAAAGTTTTACAAGTTTCCCCACTTATCAATGCATTGAAAGTAGCACACTTATCAAATTTATTTATAGGTGATCGTGATAGGTACTTCTATGAAATGTGTCTGCGCCCAACATAGTCAGTCACGTGTTTTATCCATACACAAGTTGTTCAATTTAAATACCAAACACACGGGACAAATGGAAGAAATTAGTTCAACGCAACTAAGCCGCGACCGTCGGATGTTGAAGACTTCTGTACAGGAATTAATTAGGACTTCAGTTGTTACGTTTTTTTATTGTCGCGATTTTCGTTGGTCACTATTTATATACTTGGAATCGCATATCAAATGTAGCCAAAGCCGGCAAAGAAATGCACAAAAATAATCGAAATCGGCATGCCATTTTTACATTTTCTGTACATATGTCTTTATACCGGAGACAGGTCATGACTAAGCCAGGGTTTCTTAAAGTTGGCAAGAATTCTTTCATTTAACTATTCATTATTTCTAGATCGTACTCAAATACAGTCATTTAACTATTCATGATTTCTAGATTGTACTCAAATACAGTCATTTAACTATTCATTATTTCTAGATTGTACTCAAATACAGTCATTTAACTATTCATTATTTCTAGATCGTACTCAAATACAGTCATTTAACTATTCATTATTTCTAGATTGTACTCACATACAGTCATTTAACTATTCATTATTTCTAGATCGTACTCAAATACAGTCATTTAACTATTCATTATTTCTAGATTGTACTCAAATACAGTCATTTAACTATTCATTATTTCTAGATCGTACTCAAATAGTCATTTAACTATTCATTATTTCTAGATTGTACTCAAATACAGTCATTTAACTATTCATTATTTCTAGATTGTACTCAAATACAGTCATTTAACTATTCATTATTTCTAGATCGTACTCAAATAGTCATTTAACTATTCATTATTTCTAGATTGTACTCAAATACAGTCATTTAACTATTCATTATTTCTAGATTGTACTCACATACAGTCATTTAACTATTCATTATTTCTAGATTGTACTCAAATA